>SNQJ01S0087273.1:0-33784 GCA_010110895.2 Picea sitchensis
AGGAAAATAGGTTAAGTGACCTAGAGGATGAAAGTATAAATAATATAGCAATGGTATCTTGAAATTCATCCTTTTTGCGGATCAATGGAGAGCTTCTTGTGGGAATATCTTTTGGAGTATTGATGGAGAGCTTCTTGTGAGAGCATTTTTGGTGTGGATATCTTGAGCATGTGTTGAAGATCTATTATGAGAGAGAGGATATCAGGAGGATATCATGGATGCATTGAATTTTTGGCAAGTCTGAGATCATGAGGATGAAATTCTTAGAATTACAGAAAAACCCTATTTTCTGAGGTGTACAAGGGTTGTCTATGTATAGGGTGTGTATATGTGAGTTGTCTGTGTACAAGATGTGTATAATATGTGGGATGTATAGGGAGCGTATAGTGGATAAAATAATGGATATTTGTGGTTGAGATGATGACAAGATGTTGAAGACTGAAGAAGGTTCCAGATCTGCATTCTATGGGCTTAGATCTGTCACTGAGACACTAGTATGATTACATTATTGTCTTGATGGATAGTATATCTCGGTGTGTTTTGAATGCTTAGGGAATTCTTGGTATGGTTTCTATGATGTGGTTGTTGGAGATATGGCTATAACAGAAGATTGACGCAGATGGTTAAGGTTGTCATTGATGGCAATCGGTTATGGAGCAGTCAAGGATGTCAACACGCACAAGAACAACTTTGGAACAGAATCTTTGGAACATTTCTTTGGAACAATCTTTGAGGAAACCACTGACTGCTTTGGAACGATGCTGAAACACATTGTTGAACCACGACCTCTTGGAACCACGAATCTTGATACAGCTATTTCCGGAACACGAATCTTGGAACATTCTTCCGGAACACGAATCTTGAAACCACATTTCTTTGGAACACGATCTTTGGCTTTCCTGGCCCATTGGAACAAACTGTTGAACCACGAATCTTTGGCTCACAGATTCTTTGGAACCTGGCTATTTGGAACCTGATCTTTGGCTCTGACATTTGGAACACAGCTAGCTTTGGAACACGAATCTTGGAACCACATTGCTGAACCACGAATCTTTGGAACCACATTTAACGGAACAGAATCTTTGGAACCACGACTTGGAATTACAATCTTTGGAACACGAATCTTTGGAACACAGTTACATGATGAAGGCATGCATTAGGAGAGCAGTAAAAAGCCGATTAATCGAGGGATAAAAGGCAGCATCGCAGCATGAAGAAAGAATGAAAACTACAGTTAGGTTGAGAAAGCGAAACACTTTTAGTCTAAGAGTATAGGCTGGCGGTTAAAAGCAAAGGAGGAACCTACTGACATTGCATGAGCGTGGCATCGTAGAAAGAGCACATGCAAAGAGAATCGGTCGAGAAAATCAAGGAGAATCTTGGCATCTTGAAAAAGAAGAAAAAGAATAAAAGAAAGAAACTACGGTTAGTTTGAAACGCATTAAAACCTCTGCATGTGGTGAATCGGACATAATGCTGAAATGAAGATGGATTGTTGTTGTTGATGTGAAAAGAGTGGTAGCTATGGATGTGAGAAAAGGAGGGTGAATCTGGTAGCCGGAGAAGATCTTTGAGAATGAGTGCCGAAGGGACAATGAGAAATGACGGCCAGTCGAGGAAACGATGAAGAATGCAGAACAGATCAGCAGAATGGGTAGCAAGCTATATCTGAATGAACAAGTTGATTTGTATGTATTTTGAAGTACTAGGGTGGTAGGGTGGTGCTAGGAGGCATTATGTCTCTTTCTGCAAGTGGGTGCTTGTAGAGTGTGAAGGTTGGTGCCTTCATTGAGTTGGTGCTAAAGTAAAAAGGAATTCGGTGCTTCCACCCGGTGGTGCTGGGATTCTGTTGGAGTTGGTGCTCTCAACCAATTGGTGCTTTGGAAATGGAGGTTGTAGCCTCTATGAGTTGGTGCTCATAAAATATGATATTTAAAGTAGTTGGAGCTTGCTTAACATATTAAGAAGCCGAGTTTTTTCCCAGTTTGGGTTTCCTCTTGAAAAAATCGTGTCTCATACTTGTGAATGAATGTTGTGTGTGATTGTTGTTCTTTATACTATCTGCTTTAAGTTTATAACTATGGATTTTACACGGTAAGACTCGCATACTAAGATTAATGATTCAAAGTTAAGAGTAGATTATTAATCTAAATGGCGATTCACCCCTCTCCGGTTAGTTCATACACAGCAACAATTGGTATCAGGCGAGGTTCCTTTAGTGTAAGAAATCACTGAGTGAAATCATGACTAGTCATGATGAGTTCAACCAACAAGGCACCATTTTAATAGCACAAATTTTGCCTTCGGAAGGTAAGGATGAGAACATAATTAATGTCTCTAGGAGCAGATGTCTGGGAAGTAGTAAAACGGGATACCATACAAAATAGCGTGTTTACATCTAAGATGAAAAAGTAGAATTCACCTTTAATGAAAAAAGCTATGAATGCTGCTATTCTCGATTAATTAAAATGAATCGAGAATTTGTGAAAATGGCCGTCATGGCCCCTTCTAAGAAATGTGGGAAAAGCGAATTAGTAGCTATGAGGGAAATGAAAGTTAAAGATGCCAAACTGGATTTGAACAGTCGAGAATGAATGAAGATGAAACATAAGTAAGTTCTTTTTGAGAGTTGATGAAATGGTGAATGCCATGAGGGGGTTTTAGGAGAAACAATTGATGACTCACTTCTTGTCGAGAAAATTTTGAGATATCTCTACACGAAGATTCAATCCCTAAAGTCTACATTATGCAGAGGAGATAGTGAACTCAAGACATTATCTCTTGATCAGCTACTAGGAACTTTAACCGCTTATGAAATGAGGATTATAAAAGATCAAAACTCATCTAGAGCCTCATTCAAATCAGAAAAGAGTACTAAGTCTGAACAGGATGAAATCGAGGAAAAATTTATAAGAAGGTTAAAAGCTGGTTGAGGGAAATTACAAGCAGGAAAACTACCTTTTAAGTGTTTTAAGTGTGGTAAGGTGGGGAATTTTGATGCCAAATGTCCTCATAAAGAAAAAAAAAATGGTGATGAAGAAAGATTTCAAAGGGAAGAAACATATGCAGAAATAAGTATAATAAGAATAAAAAGAAAAGTACATTATTGTAAATAATGATGATTCTTCCAAAAACCTCAGTTAGTGAATCCTCCCATGAAGATCAGAAGATGACTTCATGCTTATATTATAGAACTTGAGCCGATTTGTTCAGAGAATGATATGGATGCGGAAGTAGATATGGAAGGTGAGTTGATGTGTGCCACGGAAGAAATAAATAGGCCGAGAATAAAGAGAGAAAGCAAAAACAATTGTGAAATCCGTGAAATATCTGAGTGAACATTACCCTATTGAAGCCTAGAACTTGAAGAAGTGAAAGTTGAAGAAGTCCTAAAGCAATAGTTAGCTGAAGAAAGTAGATCGAGATGTGAACAACTAGAAAGAAGAAGTTGTAGCTGTTAAGAAGGAGCTAGAAAAATATCAAGCTTGGTATAATCGGAATATTTCTAGTATCAAAGCTTGGAGGAGCTAAACAATATTTTAAGCAGACAGAGACCTCCAGAGAATAAATCTGGTCTAGGATACGAAGAAGATGCAAGCAACAGTAAATTAAAGAATACAGAATCATCCAATGTGATTAAGTTTCAATCAGCAAGCAGTTGGAAGGTTCTAAGATAGAATATATTGGAGCATGCCCATTTTTTCAACAAAACAAACTCAAGTAATAAGAAAAGTAAGCTAAGGTTGGTTCAGTAATAAGCTTCGTGCGACCACGATGTCAGAGAAAAGAGGTCAAATAAAGAGTTCAGAATGTAGGTGAGAATTACAAACATGAGGACCAAAGTCAATGTATTATCTTCCTAGGAATCAACCAAGATTACGGCATGCTAATTTCAATGATTTATTGTTTTGCTGCTATAACTTTGGGCGCAAAGCTTCCAACTGTTTTTATAATCTCAAAAACATTCACAGATCGATGTTAAAAACAACATATCATCACAAATATCGTGCCTCCCTACCAACAGGTAAAAGAAGAGTACAAAACAGAAATGCTAATCCATTTGATTTCTTATACAATGAACCAAAATGCTACAGCTACAATTTTGGGACATGTAGCTCTGAGAGTGCAATTGAAATGCGAATTAAAACAGAAATATACAGTGAACAAAATGTATGGAGAAAGAAAAGTCTCATTGTAACCTTATTATCTCGGTTCGAGAAAGCAGAGGATCCACAGTACGTGGCGGCCGGATGTTCAAAGCATATGGCGGGAGATAAGGAGAAGTTTATTACACTGTCTGGCGTAAAGGTGGAAAAGGTAACCTTTGGAAACAATGCTTTGAACATCCGCTGTCAATGTTCCAGGGGTCCTTCTGTTTCTGAGCAATGGAAAGGGAAAGTCTCAGAACGTGTTATTTGTAGGCGGGTTAAAGCACAACCTTCTAAGTGTAAGCGGATGTGATAAAAAGGATGTGAAGTTACATTTCTTGCTGAAGGCACATGTAAAATCAAAGAAGGGTCTCTCGGAAAACTGGTGCCAAGGTGAGAGCAGTAAATAATGTTTACATTCTAAAAAGAAGGAAGAAGAATGTCATCTAAGTAAATATAATAGAAAGGAAGTTGGTACGTAGCCTGAGAGAAATTTGGGACATACTTACACTGATCATCTAATAAAACTCAGAAGCAGTGACTGATAAGAGATTTCCCCAGAAATATCAAAACCACATGATATTGTGTGTAAGCCATGTCAAATGGGAAAACTGAATAGAACTCAGTTTAAATCAAAAATTTTCCATCGTCAAGAGACCCCTTCAGTTAGTTCATATGGATCAATGTGTACCATCAAGACAGGAAGGTACAAGGAAAGAAAACTATTTCATGTTGGACGGCCGATGATTATTCCAGATTGACATGGGTAACGTTCCTCAAAGAGAAATCTAAAGCGCTTGCCAAATTCAAACATTTCAAAGCGTTGAATGAGAATCAGACTGGAAGGAGAATAAAAGCTACTCGGTCGATGAGGAGGAGAGTTCAGCTCAAGGCAATTCAAGATTTTTGTGATGAAGGCATGGCGTCGAGAAAGAATACACAATCGCAGGAACGCCTCAGCAGGATGGAGTGGTGGAAAGACAGATTAGAACAGTTCAGCAAATGGCAGGTCAATGATGAAGGAAAGGATATTTCTCAAAGATTCTGGGTAGAAACCGCTGAATTCACTCTGTTGTGCACATTCTTAATAAAGCACATTTGATGCAAGCGATTGATAAAACTCCATATCATCTATGGTTTGAAAGACCTGCCACTATTAAGCACTTCAAGATGGGAAGCAAATGTTACATCAAGAATAATGATGAGAATACGGGTAAGTATGACAGAGCTGATGAAGGAATTTTTTCTTGGATATGCTACAAACAAGAAGGCTCTGAGATGTTATAACAAGAGGTACACTAGAATGGTTTGTTGCATAGATGTTAAAACCAGATGAAAATGTCGCTGGAAACACCGGTCCGCAGAGGCGATGAAGAATGGGGCTTGGATGATGTGAGATGAAACGGGACCAAAGATCACCGGGAGAATATCGAGCAGAGGATGAAGGAGGTCCCCAGCAGCCACCGGTAGCCTTCAGGTATTAGAAAGAATCATCTGAAAGTCAAATCATTGGTGATGAGGCAAAAGGGGTTCAGACTAGAAGGAAAATTTTGGCCGAATCTGAAAAGTCACATGTGGCATTCTTATCTAAAATTAGACAAAAGTTTAATGGCATGTGAAGACAAAGCTGGATAGCAACCATGAATGAGGAGTTGGACCAAATTGAAAACAATAACACACAGGATCTTATTGCCTAAAACACTTCAGTTAAAGAATGATAGGATCAAGTAGGTCTTTAAGAATAAGTTAAATGAATAAGGTCAGACTATGAGAAATAAGGCAAGACTAGTATGCAAAGGATATGCCAGTTGAAGGACAAAAATTTGATGAAGCGTTGCTCCGGTGGCAGAATGGAGTTATAAAATGTTTTAGCCTATGCTACCACAAACGATTCAAAGTATACGAGATGGATGTCAAATCAACATTCTGTAATGGGAATTTAGAAAGAGGAAGTGTATATGGAACAGCAGAGTTTCTCGCGAGATAAGCGACTATGTGCATAAGCTGAAAAAGGCATTGTATGGGTTGAAAAAAGCACCAAGAGCCTGGTATGGGAGGCTGGACAAATATCTACGACAAAGGCTTTAAGAAAGATTCTAGGTGTAATTTATACAAATCTGAAGGTGCGTTCTTGGTTGTGCTAGTTTATGTTGATGATAATACTTTTTGGTACGTACTAATCACTCGCGTTCAATGGTTTTACTAATGCAATGAAATAAATTTGAGATGTCACAACTTTGGAGAAATTTTGTCCTTCCTTGGTTCAAATTATAGAATGATGAAAGGTTTATTTCTCTCCCAAAGTATTTAAAAGGAGATCGGTTTCAAATGGAAGATGCCTCTCACGGCAATTACCCCACCCATGGTCTGTGGATGCAAATTGAGCAAGATGATACTACCCCAGAAGTGGATCAAGGTTGTCTGTGAATCTATGATAGGAAGTCTGCTATATACTCACTACTGGCAAGACCAGACATATGCATGTTGTTGGGATGAGGCCGGAAGATTTCAAAGCTGCCCCTAAATGAAGTGCTTGACGCCAAAGAATATTCAAATGAAAGGCACTCGTCTTATGGTTTGTGGTACCCAAAATCAAAATTTCAGGCCGATAGCATATTGGATCACGGTGGAGCTAGTCTGTAGATGAAAGAGAGAGCACTAGTGGAGGTGCATTCTTCTTGGGGTCGTTAGTTGCATGGCTAGCAAGAAGAAAAGTTCTATAGCGTTGTCTACCATAGAAGAAGCCGGAGAATCGTTCTTGTTCTTTGCATGTTGTACTAGGGTAATATATGGATGATACAAGCTCTTGTGACTTGAAGGTAACATATGAAGATTCCATTCCTCTTCACTGTGATAAATAGTACCTTGTTGTTGAAGAATCAGGTTCTCATTCTAAGACGAAGCATATACCTTTGAGTATCATTTCTTAAAAGATTAGGTTTCCAATAAAGTGGTATAGTTGCATTACATTCCCTCCATGGAGCAAATTACTGATATATTTACCAAACCATTAACCAAGCCGCGGTTTGAATACCTCAGGAAAAAGATGGGTGTCTTACCCTCTCTAACTAACCTCTGCACTTTATTAGGGGGAGCGTGTGCTTAACAGATCACCTGAAGAGACATTTTGGTATTTATACAAGTATTGAATATATCGAATATATTGAATCAGTCTTGAGCAAAATTAGATGTATGCACAGGTTGCTGCAAGTAGGAAAACAAAACGTGCATCATCCTCTTAGCTAACATAGAGAGAGCACAAACGTTTTGAGATAATTCTAGAATTAGTTCCTCATGATTGAGTAGAACCTGAGATCAAGGATCTTTTCACAAAGCCGGATTCTTGAACATGGTAAAATGGCGACGAAAATACATAGAGGTCAAAGGCGATACCTTTCCCAGGTATTACTGATGAGTGCACAAAGTTAGGGGGATCTTGAGGAGAATAGTTTAACCCTTTTTCCTTGATGTCAAAGGGGGATATAAATTGGGTTCATGATGATATGGGGAGCATGATTGTTTCCATCTATGACAAAGGGGAGATTGTTGGAATATGGCTATATCAGAGATGACACAGATGGTCAACGTTTTCATTGATGGCAATCGGTTATGGGCAGTCAAGGATGTCAACACACAAGAGAATCTTTGGAATACATTGCTGGAACACGAATCTTTGAAACCACATTTCTTTGGAACCGCGATGCTGAAACCACATTGGAACATTTGTGGAACACGAATCTTTATTTCTATTTGCTGGAACAAGAATCTTTGGAACACGGTATAGAACACGGGCTTTGGAAACCACATTTCTTTGGAACACGATCTTTGGCTCTGTTGGAACCACGGCTGCTTTGGAACCTACGAATCTTTGGCTCTGACTATTTGGAACGACTCTTTGGAACCGATGCTGGCTGGCCCCGGTGGAACACATTTGTTGGAACACGAATCTTGGAACCACATTGCTTTGGAACGAATCTTTGAGAACACTGACTGGAACAGAATCTTTGGAACGGCCCTATTTGGGTATACGAATAAAAGGAACACAAGGTGATTGCATGATGAGGCATCATTAAAAGGAGGCAAATAAAGAGCAGTTCAGAAAACAAGAGATAAAAGGCTGGCATCGCAGCGAAGAAAGAATGAAAGAAAACTGGTTAAGGTTGAGAAAAGCTGAAGAAGAACTTTTAGTCTAAAAATTAGGCTGGCGGTTAAGGCGAAGTACGACGTGCATGATGTGGCATCGTGAAAGGCATGCAAAATTGATTCAGAAAATCCAAGGAGAGAATCTTGCAGCATGCGAAAAGTAGAAAAGAATAAAAAGATAACTACAGTTAAGGTTGAGAAACGCATTGAAAAAACTCTGCATGTGGTGAATCTAAGATAATGTTGCTGAAATAGAGATGGATTGTTGTTGTTGATGTGAGAGTAAGCTATGGATGTAGAGAAAAGGGAGGTGAATCTGCGACCGAGGGAAGATGTTGAGAATGGAGCTCGCGAGGACAATGGCGGAAGCGACAGATCGAGAGCAGTGAAGAATCTGAAGAGAAAGATCGGCCGAAGGGTAAACAAGCTATATCGAATGAACGGTGTTTAACAACAGGCACGGTAAACTAGAAGTTGGTAGGGGTGGTGCTAGGAGGCGGTATGTAAGTGGTCGAATCTGAAGGTTGGTGCCTTCATTAGGTTAGTTTTGAAGTAAAAGGAAGTCGGTGCTTCCACCGGTGGAGTCTTTGGGATTACGGGAGTTGGTGCTCTCGGCCGGTTGGTGCTGAAATGCGAGGAGGTTGTAGCCTCTATGAGTTAGTGCTCATAAAATATGAGATGTAAAGAAGTTGAAGCTTGTTGAACATCTTAAGAAGATGATGTTTTCCACGGTTGGGACACTCTTGAAAAAATCGTGTCTCATACTTGTGAATGAATCTTTGTTGTTCTTTATACTACTCGCTTTAAGTTTTATAACTATGGATTTTCACAGTAAGAACTCACTGCCACTAAGATTAATGATTCAAAGTTAAAAATGAGAGTAGATTATTAATAATATAAACTAACTGATTCACACCCCTCAGTTAGTTCATGTACATAGCAGTGGAACATATTTGGTTGATGGAGTGTGAAACACTCTTATGATTCATTACTTATAGAGTAGCCCATAGTATATTTGATTGCTTATGCATGATTAGAGTAGAATTCATATTGATTGAAGTTTAGTAGAGCATGAGTAGCTATTGGAGAGCTTGGATGTGTTATGACCGGTATTTGGTGTGGTCGATTTAGGATAGTGAAACATAAAGAAGAATGATAAATTGGTTTGGGGATCACGAGTTGATGGAAGGATAAACCCTATCACCGAGAAGGTATACGTGGGCTGTAGTACTATTTAGAGTGTATACTACGGTATGAAATATGCGCTTGGGCAACGTATACCGTGGGTTTTATTACTAGTAGAGATGCGTGCATACAGTATTGCACTATCGGCCAGTGCATGCATGTTGTAGATTGATGTCTGTTGAGGATTGTTTCCTCAAATCAGTTAGTTTTGAGATCTTGAGTCTTGTGTTATAGAGATGGTGCTCTTGTAGAGGTTGTACTCTATTATTGTTGCTGAAAAACACCAAGTATTGTAGTCCATAATAAAAGAAAATTGTACATACATTTATGTTGCTGTGTGTTCCTTGTGGAGATGTGGTTGTTTTGATATATTGGTGATATATGTTAACATCTAGTGGTTATAAATAATAATGATAGGTAATGTGTTAATGGTGATTGCTAACTAATGAATTTTGTGTAGAGAGAGAAGTTTTGGGAAAAGCGCCCCACACTCATTCCTTTAAAGTGTAGTAGGTGTGTCCAATTGGTGCCAGACGGGCCTTCCTCTGGCCTTAACAAGCTTGAAGGAGATCCATAAGGCTTACACAAATGGATGAAGTTCAATCCTTGATGAGGAAAACTATTGTACTTGGATAATAGGGTTGAGATTGCATTTGAAGACAGTTGGAGCAACTATTTAGAGGTCAGCCATTGGTGGATCAGTTCAGTTGAAGAACTCAGTCAAATTTTGCAGCTCAAATGGAAGGAAGAAGCCCATTGCTCTCAAGACCTGTAGTGGAAGTGCAAGCCCTATCAAAGAGAATGGGACAATGCACTTCCACCAGGATCTATGGCTAAAGCTATAGGAGACATATCAAAATAAGAAAGAATATGTTGAAGACCTCCGTCAAAGGTATTAAGGTAAAATAATCTCAAGAAGGATACATTATTTCTAAATGTGATCTTGAAAAGATCTCAACAATTGGTATCGGAGCGGGCCTTCACTACAAGCCTTAACAAGCTTGAAGGAGATCCATAGACACACAAATGGATGATGAAGTTCCAATCCTTGATGAGGAAAACTATTGTACTTGGATAATAGGGTTGAGATTACATTTGAAGACAATTGGAGCAACTATTTAGAGGTCAGCCATTGGTGGATCAGTTCCTTTGAAGAACAAGTCAAAGTTTGCAGCTCAAATGGAAGGAAAGAAGACTGATGCATTGGCTCTCAAGACCATTCTTAGTGGAAATTCAAGCCCTATCAAAGAGAGAATGGGACAATGCACTTCCACCAAGGATCTATGGCTAAAGCTATAGGAGACATATCAAAATAAGAAAGAATATGTTGAAGACCACTCCATCAAGATCATTAAAGGTAAATAATCTCCAAAAACTCTTGAATGCATTATTTCTAAATGTGATCTTGAAAAAATTTCAAAGGAAGAAAAAGAATCAAGTGATGATGTTAGCACAAATGAATATCTTGAAGACATTTCAAATGAAGTAAAAGAATCATGTGATAATGTTGACAAAAAGGAAGATCTTGAAGATACTTAAAATAAAGGTAAAGAATCCTTAAAGACCCTTGATTGCAATGATTCAAAATGTGATGATGTTTAATTTTTCTCAAGTGAAGAAGAAGATCTAGAAACAATTTTTGTAAAGTTTGATGATAGTTATCCCATGGAAAGAGTAGAAGAAAATCTAATAGAACTTCAAAAAGAAGTTGAAGAGGATTTATATAGATATAGAAGTGATCATTTTTATACACACTATAACTATATTTTAGATAACACTAAGAAGTTTCTTAGGAGGAGTCAAAGGCACATCTTGAAGTTAAAGGGACTACTGAAAGAACAAGAAGAGAGCAATAAGACTCAACTAGAAGAAAAGGAAGAAGAAATCACAAGACTTAAGAATGAAAAAGAAGATATGAAGGTAGATGATGAGATTAGAAAAAATTTTGAAACTATTGTCCATCTCAAGACCCAAATTGAAGAAGCCAAAATGATAGAAGAATTATTGAAGAATCAAATAATTGAAAGGGAAGAGTCATGTTGTAAGTTAGAAGCTGAAATTGTTGACCTTAGAAAGAAGGTAGAGAATTCAAACAAATTCTTGAATAGCTCAAAAATCTTGGATAAGATCTTGGAAAGTCAAAGATCACCATATGATAAATCAGGTCTTGGATAGAAAGGAGAAGATACACATGATGAAGCAAGCACCTCAAAGAAGCATGAGGTAAGTCCATCAAACAAGGAAGACAATGTTTCAAAGCAACCATCTACACAAGGCAAGGGAAATTTCAAAAGAACAAAGAAAGGAAGACATCAAGAAGCTATATTTGGCACACCAAAGCAAAGGTATGAAAGTATTTTTCATGGGCATTGTTATTCATGTAATGAATATGGTCACAAAGATTTTGAATGTAGATCTTATGAAAGAAGATATAATGGAAGATTTCATAACACCATAATGTGTTGGATATGTGATAAAGTAGGACACATTTATGTTCACTGTAACACCATGAGATGCTACAACTGTAGTAGATTTGGCCACAAATCACAGGAGTGATGGAACACAAGAAGAAAGTCCATGATGAGGACTTCAAATAGCATGGCGAGAAGAAGAAGTGAAGTAATAAAGGGAGACATATTTGAAAAGATATATGCTCAAGGCTCAATTTCTGAGGAGAAGGGGCACCTACAAAAGTGGGTGAAGAAGACAGAGCAGCCAGAACATAAAGAAAGTTTGAAGGGAAGCTCAAGTATTTCATCTATTGAGGTATATGTGGGTGACAGTGGTATCAGTTGCATACATACACAGGCTGACCTTGTATAGGTCGCATACATACATGAGATATCTGTGCAGCAGGCCACATATATGTGAAAAATCCTTGGGAAAAAGGAAATGCATAGGGGTTGCAGCTTGATGTGATGGTATAAATCTGTGATGCAGGGCCTGACATTGTTTGTTGCAGGTTCTGACACTGTTTGCTACAAGTTTTCATGATTCTATATTGGATTATGTAAGGTGATGTTGTAAAATAAAAATCTTGGGTGCATGGCACTAACCCATGAGTATGGATTGATGCATTTTCTGTTGAAGAACAATGTTGGTTATGATAGTGAAGTTATGGCACCCTGGTTATGTGATATATCTTGATGATGTATTGGAAATCTTACTTTTTAGAAAGATTGATGCATGCAAATGGATGGGATACACATTGGGACATGTGGTTGGTAAGATTGATGAGGTGATCATGTTGTACATATAGTTGATGCATGATTGGTACATTGGTAGAGGCACCTACTAACATTTTGATTAGCAAATATTTTATGGAGGATTTAACAATACATGGATGGATTCATCATTTTGTGATATTGGTGCATGGTGATGTACATGTTTGGTACACTCATATATGGCATATGCTTGATGATACTACACCATTGGTATTACTTGATTAGCACAACAATTGGTATTTGTTTGATACATTGTTATGGCACTTGGTTCATGATGGAGAAATATCATGAGTGATATGATACATTGTTTGGCATGCTGGTAGATACACATGTCTGACATATTGATAGATGCATATGGTTGGCATATTGGTGGATGCACATGGTTGGCATATTGGTAGATGCACATGGTTGGAATATTGGTAGATGCACATGTTGGCATATTGATAGAGGCATATGATTGATACATTCCATGGATGATATTTTTTGGCACATTGCATGATGGTGATGTACATGGTTGATGTAGATAGGAGTTGTGCATGATGATTACACATTTTTCTATAGGATGTACTTGGTTGATATTTTTCTCATGAGTCTTTATTTCATTGTTGACATATCTTTTTCTTCATGATGCTAGGTGTGGCATGAGTTTGATGCATGAACAGGTCTAAGGATCACTATATGGTAGCATATTGATCATCGTTTAGAGAAGATAGGGGGAGACATACCCTTAGGGGGATTCATTCTTCTTACCATGATTCTAGGAAGATATATTTATCAGATGCATACCTAGAAGAGAGCCCTATATTTGAACAAAGAAGCACAATTCCAGGGGGAGCGATGGTCACAGGGGGAGTATGAGTGATGTATCTTCAGCATTCCATCAGAGTCATATCCCTTGTTCAAAAGGGGAGAGATTATTCATAGGAATATCAAAGGAATTCAGACAGGGGGGGAATCCCCAAGGAGAGTTCAAGAAAGAAGAGCAGCCCCAAGAGGAAAATGGCCCTTTGCCATTGATTTCAAAGGGAGAGAGATAGTCACATTATTGTGATTAATGATTATTGATTGGGAGAGATAGTCACATTGACTATTGATGTAGATCATACCTTATCTACATGTTGACATCAATAATTGGTAATTGGTGTTGACATCAATGTTGGTATTGCCTTCAATGCCAAAGGGGGAGATTGTTGGATCATGTTTTCATTGATGCCAATGGTTTGATTGATTGATGTCATGGATTGATGTCAAGTGATTGATTGATGTAAAAATATTGATTGATTGATGATTGGTGTAATGTAATATGTATTGTCCTTGATGAGAATTCATAGATGAAGATGGATCAATGAGTTGTCATTGATATTGTGAAGATGGATCAATGAGTTGTCATTGATACATGATGCATAGTTGATGTATATGATGAAGTGGTGGATTGATGAAAAGATGAATCATTATAGTCCTATCATGGTTTATAAAGTGTACAAATGGATGAACTCCAAAGTGGTCCCTTTATGGTGAAATCCCTCATAGGAAGACGCTTTGTGGATTGAGATATCCTAGAATAATGGTTGAAGGACCCATGCTTGTATATGGAATAATGAGATGAAGATCAATGAAGTTGTTGGTCAAACTATCCTAGATGGATATTTCTTGTCATGCCATTTCTGGTGGTATGTGGAATGTCACATAACTCCTCGTGGTTTGAGAGTTATGGCGTTACGAAGTTGGAGGACCCCCACATGTTGGCTTGAAGCCCCAAAAGGTCAAAGAAATCAAAGTGCTTGAAAAGAATAAATAATTATTTAAATGATAAAGTAAAGTGACAAGGTCAAGGTGTATTATTTAAATAATAAAGATAAGTGACAAAATCAAAAAATGATAAAATAAGGTGACAAAATCTAGAAGGAATATTTAAATGATAAATTATTGGAGAACTTTCTATTCATGGAAAGTGGTTAACCCTAAAATAAGGAAAATAGGTTAAGTGACCTAGAAATGGGTTAAGTGAACTAGAGGATGAAAGTATAAATAAGATAGCAATGGTCTCTTGAAATTCATCCCTTTTGTGGATCAATGGAGAGCTTTTTGTGGGAATATCTTTTGGAGTATTGATGGAGAGCTTCTTGTGAGAGCATTTTTGGTGTGGATATATTGAACATGTGTTGAAGATATATTATGAGAGATATGATATTAGGAGGATCTCATGGATGCATTGAAGTTTCGACAAGTCTGATATCATGACGACGAAATTCTCGGAATTACAAAAAAACCTTATTTTTTGAGGTGTACGTAGGTTTTCTGTGTATAGGGTGCGTATATGCGAGTTGTCTATGTACAAGATGTGTATAATACATGGGATGCCTGTGTATAGGGAACGTACAATGGATAAAATCATGAATATTTTTGGTTGATCTGATGACAAAATGTTGAAGAATGAAGCAGGTTCCAGATCTTCATTCTATGGGCTCAGATTTGTCACCGAGACACTGGTATGATTACATTATTGTCTTGATGGATAGTATAGCTTGTTTTGTTTTGAATGCTTAGGGAATTCTTCGTATGGTTGCTATGATGTGGTTTATGTTGGTTAATGGAGTGAGCAACACTCTTATGATTCCGTACTTATATTATGGCCATAGTATGTTGATTTCTTATGAACGATTGAGTAGAATTCATATTGATTGGTTGTGGAGCATGAGTAAGCTATTGGAGAGCTTGGATGTGTTGTGACTGGTTGGTGGTCAGTTTGGATAGTGAGAAATAGAAGAGAATGATAAATTGGTTGCAGAGGATCTAAGTTGATCTTGAAGGATAAACCCTAATAGCTCATAAGGTATACACATGCTTTAGTACTGTTTGGGAGCGTATACGCAGGTTGTAGTACTACTTGGGTGCGTATACACATGGGTTGTATTACTGGTAGGGAACGTACATACACGTGCTTCACTACTGACAAGTCGCGTACCTGTTGCATATTGATATCTGTTGAGGATTGTTGCCTCATCTCAGTTGGTGCTGAGGGTGTAAGATTAGTCTTGCATTATAGAGCTGGTGCACTTGTAGAGTTGTACTCTATTTAGCTGTTGCTGAAAAACCCCAAGGATTGTAGTCCGTAATAAAAAGAAAATTGTACATACATCTTGTGTTCTTTGTGTTCCTTGTGGAGATGATTTGTTGTTGATATATTGTTGATATATGTTGTTGATATATGTTTACATCTAACTGGTTATAAATGACAACAATAAGTAATGTGTTAATGGTGATTGCTAACTAATGAATTTTGTGTAAGAGGGAAGTTTTGGTAAAAAGAGCCCCACACTGATCAGTAAGAGATAATAAAATTGTGGCAGAAAAATAATTACATTTTTCAGATTACCCCCCAATGTCGAAGGTATGAAAAATTGTGAGGGCTTCAATACATGGAGAAAATGAAACTCCATGTACTCCTCCACAGGGTCAGAAAATAGGTGATAAAACGTATTAGATGGGTAGCAGAAATCCTGCTTTGCTTTACAGTTGCTCACCTCTAGTTGAATGTTTATGGTAAGAACAGGTGAGTGAAAGGCCGGTGCATGATGTTGATCCACTTCTCCTTTTTGTGCTTCGAAAACATCAACTGGATGAGGGAAAGAAATCTCTTCATGTATATCAATGAATGGGTGCTTCTCATTAACATGTTGCTAAGTGTCTTCTTCTCGGGAAATAGAAAGACAACAACTTTCATCCATGACTACAGAATATTCACTTATGTCCTCACTTTCCCTATCAATCTAATCTTCACCAGACTCATCACATAAGGAAGAATCTATCATATGCAAGATGTGGAGTACAATCTTCTTACAAAATCCATCAAAAATAAGATCAGACATGTAAATCCTCTCATAATATGAATTAAAATCATCGTGAAAATACTCCAAAGAATGGATACTAGAGGCAGGGAGAGATTGACACCATTCATGAGCATCTTCCTCGAAATAAAATTTGAACATATTGATCAATACATCCTCATGAAAGATGCCATGTTCAAGCATTCACATGTGAAATTTTAATAAGTGCTCACTAGGCTGGTCATGCTTGTTTCCTCTGAATCTCAGAAGATAATCATCCAATTCATTAACTAGAGGCACAAGATGTGGATAACCAGCTATGGTTGAAAAATTTAATGGGGAAAACCTCTTGTCTAGGATATCCTCCATAGCCATTTGATTTGTCTCCCTTCATTGGAGTCACCAACAAATTTTGCACAGTGGAGTCACCAATATATTTTCAAACAGTGGAGTCACCATGGTGAAATATAGGCAGTCAAAACAATGTGTCCAACTTCAGTTCACCATCTAAAACCGGATATATTCATTTTCATTCTCCCAGGGAAGATATCTTCACTTCCATCCCCAGAAATGATGCCATTAATGTTAGCACTGAGAGTCATCGTCAGACTGCAAGAGGGTAAGCCCAATACCCATCAAAATAAAAGTAAAAGGATTAAAATGGGTTGAGAAGGTGGATCAGTAAGACTGTAGAGAGAGGAAAGGATAACATAAGTAACTGTAGATTAGTTCAGAAGCATTGGGCTATGGAGTCATAAATATCATGAATAAGTAAGGCATTTAAACCGCCTATTAGACAAAAGATTAATGTGTCGATAAGGAGAAAGATGACATAAAATGTCTGAGTGATGAACCATGAAAAATGGGCAAGATGACAGTATATCCTATACCACCTCAGGAATCCATAGATCAGAGAGATCATACATCCAGACAATAAGAAAAATAGAGAATACATGATGAACCATGAAAGATGGGCATGATAGAAATAGATCCTCCATCGCCTCAGGAATCCATAAATCAGAGAGATTACATTCAGATAATAAGGAAAATAGAAGGGTCTGAGTGATGAACGTTGAACATGGGAAATATAGAAACAGATCCTCCATCGCCTCAAGAATCCATGAATCACAGATACTACATTCAGACAAGAAGGATAGCAAGAAACATCGTACAAACTAAGAAGATAGTCTGATAAAAATGATTCAAAGGAATCTTCAATAACATATATTTACAATCCAAGCCCGCAGGTATACAAACTGAAAAATTATAGAGCCCTTCTCCTGAAACTCACTTGGCTCTGCCATATATGAAGAAAACCCCCTTTCCCTCAAAATAAAGACTGATCTATTTATAATCATCTTAGTCCACAACTATCAAGAGTGTGACCTGGTTATCTCATTCAATGCTTTACGTCTGCGCCTTCTTCTATTAGAATATGCATGTATTCCTTTGTCAGATGCAAACTCATATTAGTATGGGATTTTTTGACCTTTGTAGTCTGCGGGATGAGAGTCTATTCCTCTCGTCCATGGATTCTACGCCTTCTATTTATGGACTGAGCTCAGGTTTCAACTACC
This sequence comes from Picea sitchensis, assembly GCA_010110895.2. NCBI lineage: Eukaryota > Viridiplantae > Streptophyta > Pinopsida > Pinales > Pinaceae > Picea > Picea sitchensis. The sequence continues at coordinate 18,105 of SNQJ01S0087273.1, forward strand.
AGTCATTTTCCATTAACTGAATCCTCCTCGGGGTCAGGATGAGGCTCAATGCCTAGGGGGGCACCACATGATACTGTTGGATTAAACATTATATAAGAACATGATTGTAGGGCCATAAAAAGCAGTTTGGATTCACATTTCTTTTGAGCACGCAATTCACCACCTTCCTCCACATAGATGTTTAATTATACCATGGTTTCGATTGCGGGGACTGCTCAATAATTTTAATTCTTGAGCAAGTTGCGTCCCTGCAATGAATTGTGGTCATCGATCTGGTCGCGATATGTGATCTGGGAAAGCCCCACTTTTGTTGCCACGTGCCGCTCTTGGATGGACCTTGCTTCATGTTGTGGAGATCAACGACTCACAATTACTTCGGGAGTTCAAGATTTAGGCCTTTCCAATGTATAGCTCTTTCAATCCTCCGAAGTGTGAGATCCACTGACACGTGTCCTCAGCCTTTAATGGCTTATATTTACTTTGGGACTTCAACTCCTCTGTCTAGTGGTTAATCCTTGTGCTACTTTGAAATATGGATTGCCTAAGAGCCGTTGATCTGAATTGTTCATGGGATCTCCACTGCTGAAAATCGAGCCTGTCTTCTTGCTTGTGTTTCAAGCCTGAAATGGACCATTCTGAATGTTTCTCTTTGTGCTCAAGGCTGATATCTATGTAGAACACAAAATTGGTCGTCCTGCGATCTTTTGACAACTATGTATGATAACACCAGGTATGCATGTGTAGAGAAATTTAGGGTTATAACATATGCCCCCTAATGGGTGAGGTCAAAAGAGCATCTGATGGCCGAAATACATTACAAAATATTTACCAATGTACGAAACAAGTGATCTTGGGACCAGAGTTCGGGAGGTTCCATCTACAAAAATAACAATTGTCTCTCTGAGGTCGGAATACCCATGATCAGGATGAAATAAATCATGGTTTCCAATCAAATACACTATAGATCCATGTCATATAAGTATATAAAGTGTAGCCATGAGAAATACACAATGGATCTACATCTCAAAATCAAATATATACAAGTATAGTATCCATCTTCAAGAAGCCAACGATGCTTGAGGGTTGGAGATGAGGCCTTCAAATCTTGAGCAACAACTTCAAGATCTTCAAAACTTGGGTAGGAGTGTAATGTGAGTGTACAAATTCACTACCCATAGGTATTCGATGACTCATTGGGAAAAGACAAGAGGATATCGATGATCAGGCATAAAACTTCATTGATTTCAAACAAGGCTTTGATCAGACTTTTGGGATGGTCGGGCATGAGGTCAAGAGACAAACTGTAGAAAGGCCTGTTATTGCACAACTTGTAGCAAGGATTAAATCTTGAGGTTTGAAATGAGTAGATGACCATTGTCTTTGATTATTGACTGGGTTCGCTGTAGTGGTCTGAGAACTAGACGGTTTTCAAAGGAAGAATCTTTTCGAAAAGTGATTTTACAACAGGAGATTTCTTGGGAGGCTTCCTTTTGAAAGATAAAGGAGGATTATTGAACCTCTTTGTGGTTTGTGAAGTCACCAGATAGTTTAATTGAAACTACCAAAGGAAAAGGGAAAACACCCTAGTGGATTCGCCAGGTAACCTTGTAAGATAAGGTTTCTAGAGGCAAGGCTTACCGAAAAGTGTTGTCTGAGGAAGGTTTGACTCAGTGTTCCCCAGAAGCGGCACCAAAATGTTATCGCACAGTTTGTAAAAAGGATTAAATCTTGAGGTTTGAAAGCCAAACTGGTGTAACAGGAATCAATCCCACCCAATGTCACCACGATGGGAAGGTTCTTTCTTTTTAGGGAGGTGAGGCATAGGGGAGACATCCCCAGTGACTTGGGGTTTTGAGAGGGAAATGAGATTAAAAGACAAGGATAAATCCTCCCCTCACAAGTCACCACTGAATAGATAGTCCTGGCTAAACAACCAATGATAAAGTAAAACCCCCAAAGATAAACATGCCTGAGACAAAGAAACAAAAAATGATATATGCAAGCTAATTCAATGGGTTAGTACTTCATATAAATAGATGACTATCTGATGAAAAATTAATCAATTTTAGCAATAAATATTGACAAAGTCAAAAGAAATGAAAATGATCACTTCACCAATAAATACTGGAACAATATGGCATTCAATGTAATAGATCAACACTTCATTCAATTTATGCCTTAAATCATCATTAAATTGCTTATGAAACAAAACATTTGTTTCCCAAAGGTGTTAATAGCAGGATATGACGACAACACATAGGGTTAGAAGGTTAATTCTAGGCTAGGTTTAGTTAGGTTAGGGTTTAATTCAAAGTGTTGAGGGTTGTTTGTGATAAAGGTCACTTCAGTGCATGAGGTCTCTTTAGATCAGTGTCTTAGGGTTAATGGAGTCAATAGTGGAAGATGCAAGAGATGAAGGAAGGAAGGTAAGTAGGTCAAGGAATAGAGGGAGGGGCTTTGGAGTGTTGCTAGAGAAAGCCTCCAAAGTCAAAACCCTAGGGGGAAGAGGCTCACCTTGGTGTAGGTAAACTAGGCCTCAGTGCTCTCTCCTCCTTCCTTAACTCAATGGAAAAAATGGCTAGCTGAAGGATGAAGCATAAAACCAAGACTAGAGGGTTTGATGAAGAAAGTTTTTTCTACAAGAAGGCCTTTTCAGAAAACCCTAGAGAAAATCAACCCTAAGTGTAGTAGACCTAGGCTTAAGACGTCTCTCTCTCTTGGAATCTAGATAGTACGACTAGAAATAAATGAAGAAAGGAAGGGAGTGTAGTAATGGCGAAGCTCTCTCCTTCTTCAAATGGATGAAATCTTTCTCTCAATGGGGACATGAGACAAGGACCTACTTGTGTGCTTGTCACCTAGGGTTTTATTCAGCAAAATCATAAACATATGCAAGAAATTAAACTACAACCATTCATTCAAGAAGTTTTGTAGAAAACTACTTACAATTCAGAGAGAAGAAGAAATGCAAACCCTAGTTGTAGCACCTTCCATTAAGAGAAAAGACAAAATATGCCAAAATAGTCCTCCAAAAAGTGCACATCACTAAATCAGCCAAAACCCTAGAATAGGGCACAAATTTCAGACCTCACCAAGTGGTGAGTGAGAGATCATGATAAAATGAGAGTAAAAACCCTCAATATATACTGTATCAATGACCTAATTTTACTTTTAGGTCATAAAAATGTTGATAAGTCCCAAATACTAAAAATCATATTGTTTTACATTAAAATGTTAAATTAAAACCTTAATCAAGCTGAAAAGAGACAACAAGCCCCTACAAGAGAGACGTTAGCCCCTTTTAGGGAAAATGGGGTATCCTGGAGAAAAATGTTAGCCCCCCTTAGGCTTCTCCAAGATGCCACACATGCCAAATGCCCTGTCCATCTTCCAGAATGTCCATGAAGCAAGGATGACATCATGGACCTCATGGGTGACGTCCTAGGCCTTCCAAGGCCAATGTTCCACTAAAAAGGGGCTCAACCCCCATAGGTTAAGCTATGTCAGGGTGCCTCTGGTGGAACGTTATCCTCTTCTCTGGTGCAAAGCCCCTGATCCATATTTTTCCTATCACTTCCCCCTGATTGGGTCTCAACATCCACCTGGTGGGATCTTCAGCCCCATGGAGGTCTGAATTGATCATCTCCCCATGTGTACTGGTCCAAATGGTACTTGTCCGTCCGGCATGGTCCTGCACATCAAAAGATATGTCTCCATGGGCTCATCAGTTACATGGATCATAGCAATGACAATCACATATCATCATCAATATTATTAAACATGTGCATAAAATCCCTAATACATCAGTTAATAGCTCAAAGACATTACACAAGCCTACAATACAAGTCTGGAGGAAAGGACAAGGCATCTTATTGGGCTAGTGTCCACTAGAAAAGGAAAGTTCCCAGAAGAGACCTCATCCAAGACATGTAAGTGGGTGATGTGATTAGGGGATGTCTAGGCATCTAGGTGCAATGAGGGTCAAGGATGAAAGAAACATTACCTGTGGGTGCCTTTGTAGAAGGCGTGTTGTACCTGTCCTGGATGCAATTTTTCCAAGCCCATTCTTGCCTTTTATTCTTATTCCTTTTACTCATTTATCTTTTATTGATTTTCTTTTTGTTCAAGAGCTAATCAGGGGACACTACCCTGGCGTGGTGACCAGTGGTGACAGTGTCACCGACAAGTACCTTCACATAAATGAGAAGGTTGGCTCATGATGAGAACCCCTTTGCCTTGGCCATGCAACCAAGAGTCACTTCCCTAACGTGGTAACCAAATGGTGGCAATGTCATAAGGATAGGTACCCATGGAACTAATAGGCTAGCTCATGATGAGACCCCATATCCCCTGGTTAGGCCTTGCTTTATTACTTTTTCTAAGTCCCTCTTGTTTCTTGCTAAGAATCCTTTTATTGCTTTCTCGGGGATCCCTGGGCGAAGCATCTCGAAGTTTTTTTCTTAGGATTTTATCTTTTACCAACTTTCTTTTACCTTCGAGGCCTTTAGCCCCTTATTCCCACAAGATAAGTTGCAATCCTAAAAATAGGTCAACCTAATTCCCCGACAAGTGGAATGGGATAAGTGAGAGGGAAAAAAGATGGAAATAGTGGAGCTATGATGGGAGAGGATGATGGATTTTTAGAAATCCCCGCAGTGGAAAACCAAAACCTACAGACACAGGCCTGCTAGGGCACCCTGTCAATCCGCCCAAACATGGTCAAGTGGGCAAGTGTAAGATCCAAGAAGTTGTTATAAATAAAAGGAATCAGATGCACATATTCAAAGGGTTTGATGAACAAAGTGACACATACCAGGATACCTGGACCAATAACCTCAGGGAGCAAGAACCATCTTTGACATAGGACCAAGCTGGTGGTGATGGATTTTGTTGCTGTTGACAAGATGAATATGTTGGAAGAAAGAAAAGGTGGGCCCTCCAGGGCCATGCTAAAGTCAAGCCCGCTCTCTGTACTCCATGTCTAGGACCCGTGGGCCTTGAGACATGTGTTGGGCACCAAATTGTGTTATCTTTCTGCTGCATTTCCATTACCTTTTTGACCTTTTTGCACTTATTTACCTATGTTTACTATTCTAAACCTGTAAGGTAAATACCCCTACCTTGTCTATTGGAATATTTTATTAATGAAATAAAGTCGCGGACTTTTTCCTATTTGCAGCACTAAAACGGATTTTTGACCACAACTTCTAGAGAACAGGACCAAGGCTTCATCCCGTAGCAGATCCGCTATTCACAGCAACAACCAAACCATAAGGAGGTCGCGCAGCTGGAGTCGCAGATCCCTGAACCGACTTGGGAATCTCACTGATCTTGTCTATCTGGTACTGGTGCTATTCCAACTAATGTATATTTTTTGGGATACGGTTACCATGTTTTGGGGAAAGAGGTTGTTCTCCCTCTTAATGTATAAAAGACAATTTATTCTTGTAACTAGGGATGTCCCCATTGAGATTGTAATAACCCGTTTCCAATTTATAAAACACTATCTATTTTGTTGTCTTCATCTTCGCTATGACTAATGCAGCCCTAATCAGAGAGCTGGGCCCGCTCTTCTGATCAGGTGCTGGGTCTTTCTGTGTTTGTTATTTATCAGTTTATGCTTGTTGTTTCAGTGTGTGATTCTTATGATTACTTTTTGGAAGTTGTAGTTAATCCAGTATGACAGTAATGCTTTGAATCTTAATCGTGAACCCTCGGCCAGAGAGAATTGTACTCTTTCCCCTGCATATACCTTGCGTGTTGCCTTGAAAGGATACACACCCTGATTGATAAATTAATGTAGGAAAAGGGTGAATAAATCTTTCATATCTGGACACCAAAATTTTGGCACCATTGTCGGGGAGGCTAACAAGGTGCAAGACAACGATCCAGACCAACTAGAGGGTCAATCTCTCGTCCTGGGGAGAGAACGAGCTTTCTCACTCTGCTTCAAGTCCTGAGCGTAGGTGTTCTTTCCACTTGTTTTTAGTTTTTCTTTTCCATTTTCGTCAATCTCTTGTCCTGGGGAGGGAGGAGTCTTTTGATGCCCTACTCCAGATCCTGAGTTAGATTTATTTCTTTCAAACCCTTGTGATTTTTTTTTGGAAACCCTAGCTTTTACCCTGGGGAGGGAGGATTCTTTTGACACCCTACTTCAAATTTGAAAAGTATTAGGTCTTTTTGTGGTGTGTTTGTTCTTGTCTAGGGGAGGGAAGAGTCCTTTGATGCCCTGCTCCGGGCCCTGAACCTTAGACTCTTGTTTTTTTTTAGCTGCCTTTCTTTTTCGTAAGATATTTTGTCTTGGGGAAGGAATGGTACTTTGACACCTTACTTCAAGACTAAATCATTATAGGTTCATGCCAAGACCCTCCATCATACCAACACTTGTATGAACAAAGAACTGAATAATGGGGGCAGAGGGAAAGCCCCAAATAAGGGAGGACCAGATTTGGGAAGAAAGACCTACATCCAACATATTATAGAAAAGGATGAATCAGAAACATCATCTCGTTCAGCCGTGAGACCAAGGGCATGAAGAGTGAAGTCTGCGGGACAATCAGTAGATCAACCAGTGTTGTCTACATCATTCTTGGGTGATACAACACAACAGGTCCCTCCAGCAGTTGAAGAAACATCTAGTAGCATACCCGACCAAGGAAATATTATGCTAGTAACAGAGGGGGAAGAGGTCACAAGAAGAACCTCGATAGAGTCATACCACTCTAGTAAGAGAGAGGAGGTTGTAGCCGAGGGATCAAGTCATTAGAACACAGGAGAAGGGATCGAAGGAGTATTTGCATCACCAAGGGACTGGGGAAGTGTTGTTAAAGCAACTCAGATCCAAGGGGTAAGGAAACCTCAGCCATCTCCTACAGAGCCTGGTGAAATACCCAGCGGTTATTGGAAGATATTTATGGCTCCCACAACCTCCACTATCGAGTTTCCAATTGGATACCTGGGAGTTGGTGTTCCCACAAAGCCTATTCCATTAGCAGCCTTACCAAACTTTCATGGGCTTGTTTCAGAAGATTCTAACACATTTCTATTTGAATTTGACATAGTGTGTAGGGGGTATGACTACACGATGGAAGCCCAAAAGTTAAAAAAAATTCCTTCTACATTAAAAGGAATGGCTCTGCGATGGTTCATGGGCCTTGGAGGAAGATCTATTTCCACATGGGATGATATGTGGACAACTTTTCTGGAAAAATACTAGGACTACTGTAAATCCCAAAATATTAAGGAGGAACTTTTCAAGTTCGCACAAAAATAAGACGAGAGTTTGGAAGATTGCGTGGAATGATTCAAGTACACCTTACAGAGGTTGGGTTACTCTGACCTAGATAAGGAAATTCTAAAAATTATCCTCCTTCGATCTTTCCATGAAGACGCAATGGAACTATTGAACATTGTGGGAAAGGGAGACATCTCTAAGAAAATCTTTGAAGGTATCTATGAATTATTCATTCAGTGCTCAAGAGGACTTGCAAGAAATAGACAAGGAATTTTTTGAGTAAAAGGGTCTGGAAAAGGTGTTACAAAAGCAGAAATTGGAAACCTGCTAGACAATCTAAGGATGGATATCCTCAGCACCCTGTCAGCACAAATGGATACGCTGCAAGTAAAACAGAAGCAGTTGGAATTGGACAGGACTATGGTGATATTCTGCCCGACGTGCAGAAAGAAGCATCCAGAGAGGGAATGTCCACTAAACTCCATAGAGGAATGTGCAATCTGTGAGCTAAATCATGCAACAAGCTCATGCTCCTCCCTGCCAGGCCTGAAAGCAGTATTTCAAGGAACGGGGAAAGACATGGAGCAATTGTACCTCATGGGGTCTAGAAATCCATGGAAAACCCGACCACCAATGGGAAATCAAGGTATGTATTTAGACCCATATCAGTATTTCAATAATTCTAATATGAATCCTCAGTCCATGCCCCATCCTTCCATGTGGCCACAATACCAGTTTCCACCATGGCAGTAGTGGAACCCTCAAGCTAGTTCAAGCTCCCCATGGGCTCCAACTTGGCGAGGATCCGCTCCTGGGCATTTTCCTTAATCGATGCCACAACAACAACTCCAACTGCCCTCTAATGTGCCTCTGGGTAATCAACCTGCCTATCCTCAACTCCCAATCCAACCTGATCCGAATCCTAATAGTAAGGGAGCTCATCAAACTGACATTCTTAACCTACCTTCATATATCATTTCCATTGCAGAGTTATATGAAATGAATCTACGATTAGGGTAGACAGTTAATGTTCAACCTCCGCTAGTTACCATTGAACAACTCGATAGTGAAGGTAAGGAATCAGAACCAATTAGTAAAGAGCCAAAACAAATTGATAGAAACTAGGCACCTCCTGTAAAACAACATCAATCTGAACCACCTTACCCAGAGAGACTAACTTTGAGTAAATCAAGCCCTCAAGATGAATTTGATTTATTAGGAGAATTGCAGAACTTATTTGTTAAAATTCCCTTGTTACAAGCTATGAAGGATGTGCTAATATATGCAAAGACTCTTAGGGAATACTATTCAAATAAACCTACAAAGAAATCCAAAGACCCCCTTACCATTCATGTTATGGGAAAATTATCAGATTTCATGACAGGAAAGTCAATTCCTGAAAAGTATGGAGATCTGGGGAACCCAATTCTGACAATACAAATTAATGGGGTACATATTCTGAATGTGCTAGTAGACCTGGGTGCTGCCATCAACGTTATCACCACTGAAACCATGCATGCATTAGGTCTTCATAACTTGAAACATACACCTACAATATTGGAATTGGCAGATAGATCCACAGTTAAACCTGTAGGGAAGTTGGAAAATGTAACAATTTCAGTAGATTCATGGCACTATCCCATAGATTTCCTGGTCTTACAGACACAATATTCGGTGGGTGACCATCCTTTGATTTTGGGTAGACCATGGCTGGCTACTGCAGATGCTTACATTGGGTGCCGATCAGGGCACATGGTTATTTCCAATGGGAACAACATTAATAACTTAGTGTTATACCCACCTGCAGAACCAAACCCATCCATAAAACCAGCAGGAAGCAAGAAAATTTTATCTAGGAAAGAGTCTGAAACAAAAAATGAGGAATTGAGGCCAGTTCTCACTATTGGACAAGCCCTTCAGTTGAAAATAGAATCCGAAGATGATGTAATCACCTCCTTTATGGATGATCCTTGCTTCATTTTCGAAACAAATCAAAAATTCCTAGAATCTATCCTAAGCTGTGAGACTCAGGAAACAATTGAAACAATACAAGGATCATAGGAGCTACCTGTTGATGCACCCAGTGAAAGTGTCCCAATAGAACTAGAACCAGGAAAAACCCTGAATATTAATCCAAACCTGTCAAAATCCTAGAAGAATCAACTCGTGGATGTCCTTCGGAAACACAAAGAGGCCTTCACCTGGGATTATACAGATATGAAAGGGATCCCTGCTAATTCATGTACCCATCATATATACATTAAGGAGGATTGTCGTCCTGTGAGACAACCTCACAAAAGGATGAACCTCGCATTGAAAAATGTTGTGAAAGAAGAACTTAAAAAATTACTAGACGTAGGTTTTATTTACCCCATCTCAGATAGCCAATGGGTCTCCCCATTAGTAATGGTCCCTAAGAAAAATGGTAAATGGCGAATATGCATGGATTGTTGAGAATTAAATAAGGCAACGCAGAAAGATCATTTTCCTTTTCCATTTATTGATCATGTTTTGGACACATTGGCTGGATTTTTTTTTTCTTTTCTAGATGGGTTTATTGGGTGTAACCAAATCCAGATAGCTCCTGAAGATCAGGATAAAACCACTTTCACATGCCCCTGGGGAACATTCTCATACCGGGTCCTTCCTTTTGGCTTGTGTAATGCTCCTACAACATTCCAGAGGGAAATTTTGGGAATCTTCTCTGATTTGATAGATGACAGTGTTGAAATCTACATGGATGAATTTACTCCATATGGGGATTCATTTCTTGAAGGGCTGAAAAAATTAGAAAAAGTTCTCGAAAGGTGTATACAAGCACGTGTCTCGTTGAGTACAACAAAATGCCATATGATGATGGAAGGGGGAATTTCTCTGGGACATTTGCTTTTAGCTGAAGGAATCTAGATGGACCCAACAAAGACAAAGGTAATTCATCATTTCCCGACACCCAAAATGCCCACGCAGGTATGCAACTTTATTGGTTGTGTTGGTTATTACAGGTGTTTTATAGAAAATTTTGCTAAAGTAACACATCCATTTTTTCAATTGCTAACAAAAGATTCAGATTTTGTGTGGATAGAGGATTGTGATGCAGCCTTTACGAGAATTAAGGAATTGGTCTATAGCGCTCCAATCCTTAGAGGGCTGGATTGGGCATTACCTTTCCATATTTGTACGGATGCTTCCCAAACAATGGTTGGTGTAGTATTAGGACAACAAGAGGACAAAATACCATACACAGTTTACTATGTTAGTAAGAATTTGGCTCCTGCTAAATTAAACTACACAGTGATTGAGAAAGAGTTCATTGTTGTCATTTATGCCATTAATAAATTCCGGCAGTACATTACCGGGTATCCTACCTTTTTGCATACTGATCATGCAACTATCAGGTATTTAATGAATAAACCTGTTACCCCTGGTTGTATCACAAGATGGCTCTTGCTACTATAGGAATTGATATTACTATAGTAGATAAACCAGGGAAGGCCAATGTGGTTGCAGACTTCTTATCTAGGATAGAACATGAGGGTAAGGATAGACCAATTGAAGATAATTTTCCAGATGAACATCTTTTTGCAGTATCTGCTAACACTCCGTGGTATGCAGATATTGCTAATTATATTGCTTCAGGGAAGGTGCCTCATCATCTGTCATATAAGGAGCAAAGGAAGATTATTCACTAGAGTACCTGATATTCATGGATGGCAGGATATCTCTTTCATACAGGAGTTGACCAACAGATTCGACATTGTGTGGCAGAAGATAATATCTATGAGATACTGAAGGTTGCACATGATGGACCTTGTGGAGGAAATTTTGCAGATAAAAGAACAGGTCACAAAGTGCCGCAAATGGGATATTACTGGCCCTCCATATTTCTTGATGCCCGGGATTATGTCCGAAGGTGTGATAGCTGCCAACGGATGGGACAACCTGGGAAAACAGATGAAATGCCTCTACATCCCTAGATAGTCCTTGAACCATTTGAGAAATGGACCATTGATTTTGTTGGACCCTTCAACCCACCTTCTCATTAGAAATATTACATCCTGGTCTGCACTGATTATGTAACTAAATGGGTGGAAGCTAGAGCAGTCACAAGAGCAACAGAACAAGTAGTGGCAGACTTTCTTTTTGAGGAAATCTTTGCTCGATACGGTACTCCAAGGGAAATTGTGTTGGATGGAGGATCATAGTTCACATCTCACGTGATAGGAAAGATAATGCAGAAATATGGAGTCAAACATAGAGTAACAACCCCCTATCACCCCCAGGCAAGGGGGCAAGTAGAAAGCACAAACAAGGTATTGGAAAATATCTTGACAAAGACAGTAGCAAGTCATCGTCGGGACTGGGCACAAAAACTTTTAGAAGATTTATGGGCATACATAACAACATGGAGAAACACAACTGAGTTTTCACCATTTGAATTAGTATATGGGAAAGTCCCCTTGTTTCCAGTGGAATTTGATATCAGTACACTCAGAACAACTCTAGAAGTAGGCCTAGACCCATCAGAAGTACAGAAACACTGACTGGAATAACTGAATGAGTTGGATGAGATTCGGTTAGTAGTTGTCCAGAAGACCACTGTTGTTCAACAATAGAAAATGAAATGGCATGATAAATTTATCATAAGTAAGGTGTTTCATGTGGGAGATTGGGCATTAATTTACGATTCTTGATTTAAGGATTTCAAAGGCAAGCCTTTCACTTTCTAGATGGGGCCATATCAAGTGGATGCAGTGTTCGATAATGGAACAGTTAGATTAATTACAATAGATGAGAATCATACCTCATTCTTAGTAAACAGACACCGTCTAAAAGTATACCACCGTCCAGCCTTTAGAAATGCCTTTGTNAAAAAAAAAAAAAATTGTTATTTCTTACTTGTTTGTATTTTGCAGGAATAACAAAGGAATATGGCCAGGAGAAATGTAACACTCGGTGTTGTTACTCTACGGGTGTGTTCTGTTAATCCACTAAGTGTTGTTACTCCACTGGTGTGCGTTGTTACTCCACTAAGTGTTGTTACTCCTCAACTGTCGTTACTTCGCCGATGTTGTTACTCTGCAACTGTCATTACTTCGCCGATGTTGTTACTCCGCAACTGCAGTTACTCCGCCAATGTTGTTACTCCACAACTGTTGTTACTCCACCGATGTCGTTACTCCATAAATGCCACTACTCCATTGTCACCGTTACTCCGTTGTTGTTGATTATTCACTGTTGTTGTTGATTATTCACTGTTGTTGTTACTCCTTGTTGTTGTTACGCCCTGTTACCGACTACTCCGTCAAACCTTTTGCTGTTACTCCACCAAAAGGTAGGTCCCCAGGTATGTATCCGTCGAATTTTATGGATTTAATTAAAATATTCCAAAAAGACATCAAAACGTGCCATGGACGGCCGCAATTAAGTTAGGGGGGGAACCGTCATAGTAAACGATGACCTACCATGAAAAAGAATTTATGACACACGGTCCTCACCAAACAGAATCCAATGATTTCGGTACTCCGTAATCATAACTTGATATGTTGAAATACATACTTGTACACACAGAGTCATAATCAGTCACCTCCCCAACACACTACATTAAATTTCTGATAGTACCACCACAATTTGTTATCATTTTCAAACATACCAGCACTGTTTCATCCGTCGTTACCAAAAGCAATATGACGTTATTTTAGTTGCCAATGGTTTGGAGCCCTGTCATTTTCCCCTACTAGCTAACTACATTCATCGTGATGACTTTGCCTCTGCAACAATGGGTGGACGATCTGTGCGGCATGAGCCTGAAGACACAATGAGAGTTCGGAACAATCAGGAGGTATGGTAGGTCTTTGAGAACGCGTGCTAGAATGTTTATTTTGATAGGTTAAAAGGGTTGAACGAAGAAATTGTAGCAGCGTTTTCACTCAACCTGAGAGAAGGAAGCTCTCGGGTCCATGGAATTGAAATTCCTGTGACAGAGGAATCCATTGTAGAATTTAGTGGACTCCCTCAAAATGGACAACGATGGTTTTCAAGAAGGTCTGTCCTTTCAGAGTTTCCCGAAGTCTTTTTACAGGCAGGAGAAAGCATCGTGCAGAAGGGTCGCAGATACGACTGAAATTCGTTGTCACATCCATGGAAAGAAGTATCAGAGTTCATCATGAGATACATGACTTGCGAGGGGAGATACTCCACCATATTCAAATACCATCTTCGAATACTAACTCACCTGTTATTTCCCCAAGCAGAGGCTTTCTCACTGAATGCGCCTTATTTCTTATTGAGAAGCCTTCACCTAATGGCACATTCAGCTCAGGAGTCGCGACAGGTATTGGCGGTCATCACCCACCATGGGCTGGTTCAACTATTAGTAATGAATGCCATCAGACGAATCCCGATCCCGTGGGAACTGTTTTGGGATTCCACAGAGGAAGAAGTAACATCTGTTGTGGCTGCTAGGGAAGATGAACTAGAAGCCACGGAGGAGGAAAATGAAGGAGAAGATTACTATGTTGACCAGGAGGAACTGAAAGAGATGGAGATGGAAGCTGAAGCATTTGAAGAAGAGGTTTCTCCCCAAGAGCAAGCCAAAACCATGGAACCAATGGAAGATGCGGAAGTTGACATAGAAAGGCCCACTAGTACCACGACTGAGGCTGTCCCACAATAACTAACCTCTCTTGTGGAACTAGTAGAGCAATTTGATAACATGATAACCACAGAAGCGGGGTCACAACAGACAGGAGCAGGTGAATTGGTCGATATTTTGACCGAGGGTACTCCACAGGAACCTCCTGTCACCATGAAGTCAATGGAGGAGGATAACCAGAACGAAGAAGAGGTTGTGACCACCCCAACCATAGAGCTCATAGAAGAAGTGTTGGGAGAACTAGGGCCCGAGGTTGGCGCTGAACCACAAGAACCAACGTCAACCTCAACACTGGATATTGAAGATCCCTTCTAGTTCTCCTTTTTCTCCTTTATTCCAAGAGGATCAAGGTGAACTCATTCCCTTCAGCGCTCAGAAGAAGATCTCGCCATTCCTCCAATTCTATCACAAAATCCACAACCGTGTGGGGTGGATGATACTCAAACAAACACATTAGCAGGAGAGCATCTCGCAAGGGTACCACTGATTGCGGTGAGTGTGCAACAAGAGGAATTATCTATAGGTGAAGAGGAGGGACCAAGCAAAGCGGTCCTGATGAATGAGCCAATGGAAGAGCCAGGCGAGAAGGTCATAAGACTCCCAGTCAAACAAAAACATCAGCTACAGTTTAAAGAGATAATGTGGCTTAAGATGGAGGTAAGGAAACTAAGGAAATAGGTACACAAAATGCAGGAGAAGATGAAGAAATACAAGCAGCAAGCTAGAAATTCCAAGGCCATAGGAGTAGAAAAAGAGACTCAAACGGACCAGGTATCCATAACCTATGTTGCTACTCAAATAAACCCAGTCGAGTGATTGTTTGAATACCATGAGCATGCCTTAATGTTCGAAGTGAAGACTTGGAAATCTACTGTGGCTCAGTATCAAAATAAGGTTAGAAGAACTCAACAACGAGCCTCCACAACTATTTTTGAATATGTGGAGCGTATAGACATCATGAGACTAAGGCATGCGAAGCAACAACTCAAGATGGAGCAGCTGGAAAAGCAAGTGGCAGAGTTGAAAACTGATAAGGAGCAGATGTTTAATCTAGCGCAAGAGGTGATGGCATGATGCCCCCCTACTTCTTGTTATTCTTTATTCTTACATGAATGTTTTTTTTTATTTTGCATGGAGAGCATAAAAAACGAGATTAGTTATAAAATAGAAAATGGTGTACAATTCCTCTGAATAATGAGTCACCACGATGTGCCAACTCATCATTTGATGTGTGAATTTTACCTGCATGGATATCTGTTGCACCTAGACAGTGAATTCAATCCGGTTCTGTATGTGGGAGACATTCATTTAAGGGCCCTCACCTCTTACACTTTCAACCAGATCAGCAGGCAGAAGGATTTTAACACATTTGAATCTAATCAGGTTACAAAGCCATTTATAGTAAGAGGAGAACCTAAAAGACCAGTCACCATGTTCACTAAACACAACATCTTTTTGGGAATTCAGACGAATAGAGACAGAATGTTCTGGACACAAAATTGGTGCCCTGATATTTGAGTTAAGAAAATAGTCACATTTCATTAAGAGGCCCTTGATTGTTGTCATAAAAGGTGGATGATGACACCTACAACTGTCCGGAACAGGGAACCTTTTGGGGCAACAAATTTTTCACGAGCGCTCCCCAGAGTGCCCAGATATGTGGCATGTGTCCGAACAAGTGGGGTCCGATGGATGGGACTCCGGTTTTAGTTTCCCACTATTTCGTTTTAGTTTCCCCTCATCTTCTCTAATGCACCTTCAGATTTCTTGATCAGGTCCTGTATGGAAAAGACA
>SNQJ01S0087274.1:1986-32139 GCA_010110895.2 Picea sitchensis
AGGATTTAATTGTGATAGCAAGTACAGTAAGGGACATAAGTGTGGTGAGAAGAAATTATTCGACATAGATTGTGAAGAGGAAGAAGAAGAAGAAGAAGAAGAAGAAGAAGAACAAGAACCATCTCAAGATGAAAACGTAGAAGCAATTTCATCTGAAGAGTTGACTCCCATGATATCGTGTAATGCATTGGATGGAATTAACACTCCTCAAATTGTAAATATCGAAGGATATATCAAAAATAAAAAGGTAATAGTCCTAATTGATTCTGACAATACTCATAATTTCATTCACTATAAATTAAACAAAGATCCCAGCACTAGAGTTTCAAGTAATGATTGCAGATGGAGGAATTATCAATTGCTCAGGAAAATGCAATAAAATCAATTTTACTATGGGGGAATATGTAATGAATATTCCAATGATTGCTATACCCATGGTTGGTGCTGATGTCGTAGTAGGAATCCAATGGTTACAATCATTAGGAACAATGGATTTTAATTTTCAAGAACTCTTCATGAAATTGTCATTGGAAGGAAAATAAATTGAGTTAAGAGGTATCACAGGGAAACTTCATGAAGAGTTCTTGAAAATTAAAATCCACACAGGGAAACCCTGTAAGGTGATAAGCTCTAAAGGCATGAAAAATTTATTGAAAAAAGGGCATCAAGGTATTATTGCACAACTATGCTCGCTAGATGTTCAAACATCTAAGCGATCTATTCCTCTAGATCTCCAAGGGATAATTGATAAGAATTCCAAAGTATTTGAAGATATTCCCAAAGGTCTTCCACCCACTCGAAATCATGATCATGATATTCACCTAATTCCTGGGAGTGTTCCTCCTAAATCAGGGCATACATATACCGTTATGCCCAGAAGAGTGAAATTGAGCGCATGGTTGAAGAAATGTTAGAGGTTGGCATTATTAGACCTAGACAAAGTTCTTACTCTGCACCGATGGTAATGGTATTCAGGAAACATGGCTCATGGCATATTTGTCCACATTATAGAGGTCTCAACAATATCACTATTAAAGATAAGTTTCCTATTACCATCATTGATGAATTGTTAGATGAACTACATGGAGCAATGCTATTGTTAAGAACCAAATATCAATATACCATAGAAAAACCTCCGAAAAAGTACTCAACGCCTTGAAAATTAGATAATTTGAGATAATAAGCCTCTTCAAGTGGGAAACTTCCTTTTACCCCACTTAAATGTCCAAGTACAAGATGATTCAAAATGAAAATGTCTCCTTGGTATATATAGGAGACTAGGAGGTGTAATTATAACTAATGGCCTAAAGACGACATAAATAAAATAACATTACTAATATAATATGCCCCAATTAAGGGGTAACGAGCCAATATTAGGGCTTAACAGTTATAACCCTAAATTGCACTATACATGCTTACTTTGCATCAAGTGATCTCATTTGACTTCTTTTCCAAGCCACTACTGAACAACTTCTTAAAAAACACTCGTTTTAAGGGCATATGTGCCTTGGTCCACTACTGCATGTGTGTACACACTGGTTGACCCACTACAACCCGCATATACCTAAAACGAATGAAAAAATTGAAATTTGCAGATGGAACAGACAGTTTTGGGTAAGTTAACTAAACCGACTAACCATCCATAGGCGGTCACTCGACCAAATACCTAGCCCTTTCTAGCCTATAAAAGAAGGATTAGGGGCCCATTTGGAGGGAGAAAAATCATAGAAAAGAAACTATACCTGATTTAGTGTTCCCCTTTCCCCAACCTTTTGCAACTATTGTTGGAAGAGTAGCATATAGAGAAGAATTTGGAGCACAGTTGAAGAGGATCCGAGGGCAAAATTTGAGAAGCAGTGTCTGATCTCACTATTGTAAGGTTACTCTTGTGAGATTAATAAAAGAAGTACTTTTCCTGTCCTGCCATATGAGATTGTCCATATTTAAATTTGATTATATTTTGATAGAATCTCTAGCCCATTAGTTTATAGATCATATGCATGTGGAGTTCTTTGTTTGTATTTTGTGAATGTAGGTCAGAGTTGGGAGCAGAGTTGCAGTCAAGGAGTGACCAAGCGTTATCGACATCAAACACAGAAACTAAGGTACATTAACTGGATCTCTTTAACCTTGAATCTGCATATGGATAATGGGGTTTATGATTGGGATGTTGGTAGAAAGTAGGAGACTTTAGGTCATTTATTCATGCATGATAAAACCATTAATGCTAGTCTATAGGAGGGATTTCCCACCCACAATAGAATTGGCAACCATACTAGGGAAATCTCTAGGGTTTTCTGGGGATACTTTTTGGGTATTTTAGAATTGGTTTATCACCTTTTTTCTAAGTTTTTTGCAAGATTTTGAGCTTGTAGGGATTATGGTTTTCCATACCGGTACTCCCTGCATGATTGCTTGGCTGTTTAATTTTCATCTTGGAAATTTAGAGATGTATACGTGGCTTGCAGAAGGCTTGCCCACGTATACACGTGCCCTAACTTACAACCTGATCGCCTTGGTGTCGCAAGATTCCTTTCAATGAACCTTGGTTTGAACACAAACACTTGTTCTGTACTTTCATGAAGAATATCCAATTACCCTTGATAGACCAACTAGATATTTCAAGCCTCTGTCCAAGCAGGGTTCTTCACACAATTCTTTCACCAATTCTTCATTCAATCTTGCTTAACCTTTTCCATGAGAAACCTTTCAATATATAGGAGAAGGAGAGATGGTTACATGGATGAGGATGATCCCATTGAATCTGAGAAGTCAGCAAAATGACAACCATACAAATGCCAACTCATTTTCTAGAAGATTCCCTTCTAGAACCCTCGAGACCTCTTCTCCTTTCCAATCTTAAAAATAGGTTCACACCCTGTGTATGGAGAAAACTACGAGAAGTTCGCACCCTAAGTGTAGGTGGCCTACGAGAATGAGTGATTCTCGCACCCTGGGCCATAGGCAGCCTGCGAACTCACTTTAAAAATATGTTTTTGGAAGGAGACAAGGGCCACTTTTCTTAGGCAAAAAGTCCTTGTTGGGAGCCTGAATACACCATTGTTAATACATCACCAGAGTGACCAAAATCATGTGTAACATAATGCCCCCCAAAGTATGAGGTTGGAATCTATGACAACTGAAATACTTTGTAAACTACGTGTGTGTGTCAAAAACAAGGAGTGCACCTAATCAGAAACCTGCAAACAACCAAGCATCTGCAGAATATAGTACTAGTTATGAGGTAGGCATTCCCATACTCAGATCATAAACAGATGACATCATGAACGTGGGTCATGGCCACCAATCATACACCATGGATCTGTGTCATCAACTATACTGCATAACCACCAGGAATACACTGTGGATCTATACGAGAAGACTCAAATTAGGACGACATAGCCACATGACATACAAAGTGGATCTATGTGTCGACACAAATCATACATACTCCATCGTAGCCTGGGTCAAAAAGATGAAACCCAAGGTCTTCAATCCCATCACCTGAAAGTACGGATCTAGCCATGTGATTACATGTGCTGAAGTCGAACATGGTAGAAACCAATAGATTACTGGTCATTGATGAACCCATTAACAAGTGCGAGAGAAATCACCATTAATGTCAATGACTCCCAAGGTACACTAGTACAATCCACTAAATGTAAATAAATGAGTTGAGCTCGAATATTTGACATAATCTCTCGATCAGGGGTCAGTGATGAAAACCCACTGTCGAAAGCGAGGAAACCTGCCATTGAGGCATGCAAGTTCTAAGGTACAAAATAATTTCTAAGTCTTCTTTCCGGATAATGAGTTGGATTCGACAGAACAAAATGTGTCATGGGAGGGCCTTGATGTATACCCCATCAATGACACGAAATGAGTAATAGTTTTTGAAGGTGAAACATAGCATGATACAGATGAAAATGGACACAGGGAAGGCCGACTTGGTAAGAACGGAAAACTACAAATGGCCTACTCAATAGAGGTTTTGGATGAACTTCTCTTGAACATATGAACAACATGACTAGGGACTTGGCAACACTGACTCAGAGATGACTCAAGATACGACCTTGTAGCAAGTCGAATGAGAGACAAATGGATTTCTCAAACTGGCTTCAAATAATGAATAGGGGGTGCTATGTTCAAGAGTGACACTTACTACCAATAATATGAATACAAAAACATATCTCTTTCCCAAATTTTCCTCCACCATTTCCGACAAGTACCTCTTTATTTTTACGCAATCTTGAGAAGGATAACATATGCTTTTTGATGTAAGCTCATCGTTCGGACAAGTCCCTCGAAGTATGTTTAACTAACCCTAGAAATGAGTGGTTCGGTCCCATTACGGGCCTTTCAATGTTTGTTTAACGAGTCCAAAGATGTAAAAATCGAAGGTTTTTCATGATTATAGAGTCTAGAAAAACACTTAAAAGAGAACTCTCTCGGTTCCTTTTTCATAAAGTAGTCTGATGAGACCGAAAAAGAGATAAATTATCACCCAACAAACGTTTTCCTCAAATACTTTAACGAGTGTGAAGAGAACAAGATCGCTTTACAATCTTTTCATGTTTAGAGAGTCTGAAAAGAGATTAAAGAGAACTCCAGAAGGTTCCTTTTTCGTATAACCTTTATGAGCCCGAAAAAGTGATAAAAATGTGCCCGATTACGTTCTCATGTATTTTCGAGCATGAGAACGAACAAAGACTAAGCTCGAGGTCTTGTCTAAAAACCATAAAAAATAGTTATACATGTGATGAAAAAAGAGAAAACATCCATACTCCTTCGTGTCGACTTCAAAGTCATTATCTCTGCAAAAAGCACACTCATAGGGCTATTAGGCATTAGATTCGATGAATAAAACAACATAAAAATCAACAAAAATGGTAAAAAGTAAATATAAGTGGGTAAAAGGGATTTTACCATAGTCATTGTAATTTTGCTAAGAACTTTGCCCAAAACCCCTCTTTTTACCTCAAATTTCATCGTTCGATCACGGGAGACACAGGCGACCATTTGGCGAACCGTCTCCATCAACGAGGTAGGCTCTTGATCTCCTATCTTTTCCATGGTTTAATTTTTGTTTTCATTGGCAATTTTCAAGGTTTTGAGTTTGTTTTAGGGCCAAAACTTGTTCTCAGGCATTCTCGCAGGCTAGCCATACGGGACCTGCGGGAATGCATGATTCTCGCAGGTGGTCTCAAAGGCACCTGCGAGATCCTCGCATTGTGCTAAAGGGGAACCTGCGAGGGCCGCAAAATGAAATTTCACTTTGATTTTTGCTCAATGAAAAATATGCCAAGGTTTGAAATGAGTTGTTGACTCTCTTCTTATGGTTCTTATGTAGGCATTTGACCATCATCATGCTAGAGTGGCGAGAAAGAGAACATGAGGAAGATGATGCTATTGCCGGGAATGATACGGGAACCATTGCTTCCCTCCAAGATTGTGGGCTCTTGAAATTCTTCTGGATTTCGGGTATGAGGGCCCAAATCAGGTTGTTGGAGTACGTGGTTCATATGTGGGATGTGGACCAGCAGTTGTTTCACATGGGAGTCCACACTTTGACCCTAGATGTCGAGGATATCCACTTTCTGATAGGGTTATCATGGCATGGGTACCACGCTAGCTTGATCGGTAGCCGAGGTGGCAGACTTCCCATGAGTGAGTATTGTCACCGGTACCGTGTTCCCGAGGTAGAAAGAAGCAAAGGCAAGGTGGCTATTTGGGGGGTCCAAGACTTGACCTTACGAACCATCTTGTTCACCATAGCACACATGGTTGGGAGAGCAGCTCCACACATGGCTCTCCAGAGCTACTTCCAGTATGCCATAGAGTGCACAGAGCCATGAGTCTTTAACTGGTCAGATGCAGTTCTCCACAGTATGAAGAGGAAATTGACAAAATGCAGGAAAGGTGACCTAAAGAAATTTGGGTACAGATCACTTTTGGTGTCCTTCTTTCTCGAGAGGGTCCCCTTGCTAAGATTACAGGATGAGTGGGGTTTACTAGCCCCACAGGATCCGAGGATGCTGAGGTGGTGAAACCTCATGGCCCGACACATAGATGGGCCTATCATCAAATACAATGATTTTTTCTTTGATTGGTTGCAGCCATAGATGTTGATGGTTGATGACTATGCCTACGCTGGATTGGACTTCCGAGGGGATCCAAATTTGGCCCTACCTGAGGATGCTTAGTGGGGTGACCTAGGTAAGAAGTACACATTTTGTTCTTTTAAATGTTTTTTTGATTTTTATCATATGAAATGTTTTTATGTTTGTCCAAGAACTGATCAAAAATATCTTTTGGATGACACAAATGTGGGGCCATACCAACGTACACGTACGTCTCCTATTCAATGACAATGAGAGGCAGCTCTAATGCCACGATGGGATGCTGAAGACTATGAGGAAGCGGAGCAAAACTTAGAGGGGTTGACTGCTGACATTCCGTACATGCCTATCGGAGAGGTACCTCGGCATTGTCAGCGCCATACGGTGGGTGTGTCAGAGTCTATTGGCTGACTGCTTTGTAGGGTTTCCCGGGAAGTCATGTGTTATCATGAGCATCACCTGTGATGCTACTTTGTAGAATCTATGAGCTTCAGATTTTGAAATTTTGGTCCTTGGACAGAAATTTTTTGTAAAAACTTTTGATCGTTATATACATATATACGGCTTCTATTGGCTTATCTTGCATTGTGTGATATATGTGATGTGATTGGTTTATAAATGGGCCAAATGTCTGTCTAATACATAATTAGCTAATGCATTAGTTAATGTATTTAGACATCTAGGAATATGATGATACTCAATATAATAAAAATAACATTCCAAGAGGTGAATTCGTAAATATACCCGTAATAAAGTAGGACTTTGAATAACATAGACATTACTTAGCTATAGTACTACTAGCTACGAATCTAGTTGTACGACCAAGTGACAGATATCGAGTGAAATAATATCAAAAAACAATTCGATAATGGTGCTATACTCTGAAATATTGTTGGTCGCATGGCCGAGACACACACCTTGTAGAGTGATAAGTTTGTTTGTAGGGGCGTAAATTTCCCAAGCAACAGAAGCAAGGTTCTGAGTACCAGCGAAGCCAATGTGGGGTAGCGAAGACTCCAACATATGGAAACCAAGCACAACGTAACATAAGGGAAGAGACCAGATAACGAAAAATCATACTACAGTAACACACAAGAGGTATGATACAATAAAATACAAGTACTCATGCACAGATGATCTTTAGGCATAGTACTTATTTAAGTACAACCCATTTTTGGGTTCACTCAAAGGGATACCATCGTAATCTACTAACTCGTAAGCTCCTTTATATAGGACTCGTCTAACAATGTAAGGACCTCGCCACATAGATTCAAATTTTCCAGCTCCTAGCATATCCCAATCTTGTTCGTAAAGGACAACCAGATCACCTTCAGAGAAAACACGAGGCTTGACATGCTTGTCGTATTGGGCTTTGACGTGTTTCTTTGGGGCTTCTATGATTGGGGTGGCGTTGCGGCGAGTTTCATCTAATCACATGAGATACAACAGATGTTCTTCTTCAACCGAAGTGTTTTGTAGGAGTTCGACAACTAGTTTTAGGGAGGGTATCTCACATTCAATAGGCAAGATGGCTTCTAGACCATAGACTAATCAAAATGGTGTAAACCCATTAGCAAACTTAACGGACTTCTGCTAAGCCCACAATGTTGAAAACAACATTACGTGCCAACTTGTTTTATGAATCCCTATCATTCGTCGAAGCATGGTTATGAGGACTTTGTTAATTGCTTCGACTTGGTCGTTGGATTGTGAGTAATAGAGTGTTGAGTTTTCATTGTGAAGACCCAACTTTTCAGTGATTTCAGACATCATAAAGTTTCTAAAGTGGCTACCGTGATCGATGACTATAGCTTGAGGAACACCAAAACGAGCTATGATGTGATTGAAAATGAATGATGTTGCGGTCTTTCCGGTGTTGTCAAATGTCGGCATCACCTCGACCCATTTCATAAAATAGTCTACAACTACAATAATGTATCCATGCCCCCCAGCCAAGTGAGGGTGACATGTCATGAAATCGATACCCCATTTCGCAAAAGGACCGACAGAGACCGCAGGGTGAAGAGGAGCGGGATGTGATTGTATTTTATGGTTGTATGTCTGGCAAGTGTGACATTTTTGGACAAAAATTATACAATCGTTAAATAAAGAGGGCCAAAGATACCCATCTCATAAGATCTTCTGGGAAGTAGCATACCCAGACATGTGACCACCAAAGGCTCCAGAATGATAGTCATTTAGGGCTTTCTCGGCCTCATCAAATGTGAGGCAGCGTAAAAAATCTGAGTCAATCCCACGACGATAAAGACTATCACCGAGGATAATATACTGACGGGCTTGGTAGCGTATTTGATGATGGTCAATACTAGACAAATTAGGCCGAAAAGTTTGGGTTTGGAGATATATGATGATATCTACATACCAAATATCATCGAAACTAATCAGGAAAAGGGATTCATCTGGTAATGAATCGGCTACTACCTTTTCCGTCGCAGAGTAGGGAAAGTCACATATCAACTCAGAAAGAACTAAGGATTTCTTGGACTTAGCATGTTTGAATTCCAAGTCAAACTCTTGGAGTATCACGATCCATTTGGAGTATTTTCCCCCTAGCAGTTGACGTGTGAGAATGTGTTGCAAAGGGTTGCAGTTAGAAATTACTGTAGTCTTGCGAGAGAGGATATAGTGCCAGAAACGTTGAACTACTTGGACGGCTGCCAAGGCCAGTTTTTCGACATGTAAATACTTGGTTTCGGTAGGCGTTAGACTTTGACTCAAGTAATAGATGACATGTTCGTCATGAGAATCATCCTCCTGGATGAGAACCATAGTGATGGTGTAATCCGAAGCTGCGAGGTAGAGGAAATAATCGAGACTGTAATCAAGGGGGAAGAGGAGTGAAGTACGTGTCAGGGATAGTTTCAAAGCTTCAAAATTTTTGTTTGCGATGGTATCCCATACGAACTCAAACCCCTTTTTGAGTAGTCGCGTAAATCCAAGAGTTAGCTCGGCATAGTTCGGGATGAAACGACGAAGAAAGTTTTCTTTCCCTTGCAAACTTTGTAACTGACGAAGTGAAGAAGGAGGAGGGATATTGAGAATCACCTCAACCTTCAGAGGATCTACCCTAATCCCTTGACGTGAAACAATAAATCCTAGAAGTCGACCGAATTCTACGCAGAAAACGCATTTGTGAGGATTCAAGCGTATATGGTAAAACCAACAGCGGAGGAAAATGGCTTGGAGGTGTATTGGATGATCAAGATGATGCATGGAATGAGCTGGTAAGTCATTGAGATATGGCTGAACAATGTGATTGATATCATGGAAGGCATAAGACATAGCGTGTTGAAAAGTTGCGCCAACATTTTTTAGAATGAAAGGAAGTTTCCGATAAGCAAAAGTGCCCCAAGGACAAATAAAAGTGGTTTTGTGTTGATCCTTAGGAACAATATTGATTTGATTATATCCATAGAAACCATCCATCAGAGAGAATATTTCACTTCCGACGCAATCGTCAACAATCTGGTTGAAGAAGGGGGTAGGAAAGTTGTCTTTAGGACATGCTTTGTTAATATCCCTATAATCAATGCATATGTGAATTGTGCCTTGTTTCTTGTCAATTGGGACAAGATTAGAAACCAAGTCAGTGAGAGCCACCGGGTAAATAAAGCCAGCTTTGAGAAGTTTCTTGACTTCAATCTTGATAGTGGCTGCTTTACGTGGGTGGACCGGATGAAGGCATTGCCAGACAGGTTTAACATCTAGGTATGTCTTGATATCATGTATCACAATGTCGGGGTCAATACCCAGTATTTCTTCATAGCTCCAGGAAAATACATCACGAAATTCTTTGAAAAGTGACTTGTAGGTGACAATTTCGTCAGGGGAACACAAAGCTCCGATATGCACATTTTCGACAATTCCAGGTTTTATGGATATGTCAAGGGGAATGGTGGGTGAGATATTGCTTAAGTTCCCTTCGAAAAACACATCATGTGTAGACGTGGGAACAGTGGAAATGACGACAACGGTCGATGGGGTCGAGATCCGTTGGTAGCTCTCAATGGTGTGTTGTTCCGGGAAGAGGATGGAACGATGATGTCCATCATCCCAGGGGGTGTCTTCCATGACAAACATAATCATTTCATCCGTGGAAAAAATGACGTGGAACGTATCTGGAGATAAATCACCAAGAGAGGGGGTAGAAGGAGTTGCCGATTGAATGGCCTGATAGGTAGATTCGACCGGACTCAACGACATTTCGTCGCCATAACAAAGATGATCATTGGGTTTGGTTACCATCCATGGGTCATGAGACGCAGGGGTTCCATGAATAGAGGTGGAGATCATGTTGATTGAAGCGACAGATGGATGTGGAACATTGGGTGGTGGGATGGGGAAGGTACCCATTAACGAGGAGTCTTTAAGAAGACCCACACCAACATTCTCATATCCGGGGGGGTTGGCGATGAATGGTACATTTCCATTGGATGCATATGAGTTAAAGAAGGATAATTGGTCGATGGTAATTACCTTTCCTTGATGTGGGAAAGGCACAACACAAAAAAGAGTCGACACAACTGTGTGCATGGAATCAATTCAGCTATGGCCAAGTAGAAGGTTGTAATCGAGAGGAGCGTCAAAGACTCCACTTCAACTTGGACTATTTTGCCTTCTAACGTGATTGGAAATGAAGGGAGGACACCATAAGGCTTAAAAATAGAGCCATTAAAGGCTTTGAGTGTGTTATGGGATTTAGTCAAAAAGGGAGAGCTAATGACTTTCCAGTAGGTAACAGACATGACACACGTCGAGGCACCCTCGTCGATAACAGTTCTACAAATGTTTTTGTTGAAGACAATAACTTGTATTTGGAATGCGAGTTGAGGGGGTAACCTTGGAATGTGATCTTCCAAGTAAAAAATTATTATTTTCGTATCTGTAGGGTCAATTCCACCGATAGATTTCAACAGTGCCTTCCATTGTGTAGGACAACTTTGAAGGAATTCGAGGGCTGACATCGCAGATGGTGCTTGGGCCAGATCTTCAACAATACTGTAGTTCTAGGCAGCACGGGCATGAATATTGAAAGTCGATTTCCGAATGACGCCCTTTGGAGGAGGGTGAAGGACTGCGTTGAGGCTCGATCATTTGAGATGAAGAGGACCGTTGGTAGGTGGAGTCATGGGAGATGGTTGGACCAATGAAGGAGGTATAGCATCAACCTTCTCTTTATAGGAGGAATCATCTTTGGCTCGAGTGGTAAGTGCGATGTCGTTTTACTTTGAATCTCCTGTACACATTAAGACATAGGATGTATTGGGGGGGGATGGTTGGTCGTGAATGACCAATTGGGCTTGTTGTTGAGAAGGGAAGGGTTGTGACAATACAGTCGGAGTGGATGGTTTTGTGGTCCCTTGAAGGAACTTAGTAACTTTGGCTCGTCGTGGAAAATCCTTAGTGTAGTGATCATCACCAAAGATAAGACAAGGGTATCAGGGTTTGCGCTTATCCCTATCATCAACAGGTGGTGTTTTGGTTCTGTCTGCTTGCGAATTATTTTTTTCCTCCTTATTCTTACCCTTTCCCTTTCTAGATTTTTTTTTACTGGCGGGGGTAGATTGAACAACATTTACCTCAGAATTCTTGTCGGTGGGAGGGGTAGGAGATGAAGCATTTTGAACATTAGAAGAAATAGGTTTGGGGTTGTTTCTAGAGGTTTGGACGGAATGCGTTTGGGCATGGAAAGTGCCAATCACACTATCGACCGCATGAGAAGCAACAGGAGTAGTTGAAGTGGCGGAAGTAGAAGGACGAGGTGCATCAGGGAGTAAGTCGTAAAGAGTGCATGTTTGTGAGTAAACGAGGTCAAGGTATTGAGCACAAATAATGGCCTGTTCTTCTGTGACAACTCCACCCATGGCGATGTCATGACCGATGTAGTTCACAAATAATTCCGTGAACCATTCTGTTAGCAACTGATCGGGAAGTTTGATTTTGATGAGACGTCGTCTCCATCGCCATTCATGAATGTGATCGGAGATATGAGTGGCTTTGGTTTTTTTAAAAGAGATCAAAATCTCGGTCCTTGTTTCATAGCGGATTGGTAACTGGTAGTGGGTGAGGAAAGCCATAGTGAGGGTGTTGAAGTTGGCAAAGAAACCTCGTGGTAATTCTATATACCACTTCATGACAGAACCCGTGAGAGTTCGTTGAAAAAGGCGTAAATGAATAGAGTCATCCATCAAGGAGTTGGATGAGCACCAAAGGTGAAAAGTCATTACGTGATTTTTTGGGTCCTCCCCCACTTTGCCATCAAATTTAGGGATGTCAGATGGTAGTTTGGTTGGTATGGAGAGCCATTGGGGAGAGTGACGGATCAGATCATTTAAAATCCTCGACAGATCCAGGAGGTCCAGGGTGGCTAAGAAAGGTAAATGTCTATTCACATGAGGGTACTGGTGACTTTGGGGAGGGAGTCCCATCGAAAAACCAATGGGACCATAAGAAGTTTGCATATAATGCGAGGATCCAGGCAGATTTGGTGGTTGTTGTGGAAGCAAGTAACTCATGGGGTTGTACCCTTGAACAGGGGCGTGGGGTTGAAATTCGAGCCCCAAATACGATTTGACATACCTGGATATGGTTGGCCTATACTAGGGGGTATAACGGAGGTAGCTTGAGGCTGTTTCCCCCCAGTCGATTGAGGATTATGTTGTATCAGATGGTTCCAATACTAGGGCAAGGATGGAGGTATGTTCTTTCCATAGGGTGGGGTCAATGGGGGTTGTCCTCCAATCGGGGGTTGTGTTCCAATCGGGGGTTGTGCTCCAATTGGAATTTTCCATGCAAGGGGGGGTTGAGTTGGGCCTCCTTGGTGAAATTGTCCACCAACACAAATCTAGTAATTTGGTGTGAACGACAGAATGGTACCACTAGGATTAGAGCCTCCGATAGAGGATGGAAAAGGTCCTCTATAAGGGGGCATAAGAAGTTTTGGAATGAAACCGGGAGGAGAGTGCCCAGAAGAAGTGGGACCACCAGGAGATCTGGATGTGATTTCCGTAGGAATGAGAATAGAGGCATTCAATGCACGATATTTGGGTGGAAGAGTCAGGGTGACTCTGGGTGAAAGCGGTGTGCCAATGGGGGCTTGGCTAGCCATGGTAATCTCGGTGTGAATATTCGTAGTATCTATGTAATGGACCATTTGTAAAGTGAGAGTCATGAAGTGGTCATATTGCAAGGCTTCTGTACCAGGAAAATAATAAGCAGTAGTAAACGGTACTGCATCTGGATTAGATGTTTCGGGTAGCTCAGATGAGACAGTGATATCGATGCCTTCTCCTGAGCCAAAGAGGTCCCATCTAAAAATGTCAGTATCCCAAAAAGGATCTTGACCCTCGGGTCCTAAGAAAGGCCCATTTGGCGATCCAAAAGACTGAACAACTAGTTCTCTGGAAGAATTCAGTCGCACAATACGTCTCTCGGAGTCGGGGTGAAGTCAAAATTCGTCTCGAGAATTGGAAATTTGGAATCATTCTAGAGATTCAGTTATTTACACTTGTGGAGTGGTGACGTCTTGGACTTCACTGTGTTGAGGAGAGCCCTCTGGTGAGCTGGTAGGCAAGGGTTGAGAACCTTCCAAATTTTCTGGGGGTAAGCCTTGCATTCTACGTGAGCGACGTGTAGGGTCAATTGTGAATGAGTTAAAAACTTACAAAGAAATATCTATGGTCAACTTGGGTAAACAAACAACATGCACTAGTAAAAAATCTAGGAAACAATACCAATCAAACAAGACCTTCTAATTCCAAAGTCACTAGTTGGTGATGAAATTCAATGTTGCAACAACAAGACAAGAAGGGGCTAGGCTAGAGTGGAAAAGTTACGTTGACGACCTGCTTAACAGAATTACGCCCTGGTGCAAGCTCCCACACATAATCGTGGGTATAACCTCCAAGGAGCCCGAGTGAGTTTGGCCAACGTCGATTCCAGGTACCGTGAAGACTTGCCCCTTCACAACCACCTTGTGTAAGACCCTAAGAAGGTATGTCACTAAGGTTACCACCAAAACAAATAAATCCTGAAGGGACAGACGATAGTTCGATCCACATGCAAGGGCAAGGTATCTAGCCCGAAATCATCTTGAGAGGCTTCCACTCATCATTGTGGGTATACCCTCAAGTGACCCCCGTAATACATGCAATCTTTACATTGATATCAACAATGCAGGGTGAGTAACTCTGCCAATATCAATGTGACCTCGGGTTTGACCCTTGTGTGAGAAGGGCTTCCTAGGACAGAATGTTTCAAATGGAATTTGACTCTCCTTACCACAAGATGCTATTGTGTGTTTTTTGGTTTGGAGAGTGTATCCCTCTGCCTTATTCCAAAGCTCTAGCCTAGCTAATGTTGGTGTAATAGAGTCCTACAAAAGTGTTAGTAGTTAAATTTTAAATTTTGGGCGATATTTAAAGGCTGTTGTTACTCAAAGGAGACGAAATGAAACCGATGTTGTGTGAGACTCTAACCCAATAATGCATAGATAGGAATGAAAAGTATAAATTTTGTTCGATGAATCCTATTTACGAGAGGGAAAGAGGAGTTTTTTGGAACAATCTTGAACTACGATATATAATCTTCTTTGACAATGCAATATCGACAAATCACGACCACTGCCAATTCTCTATTCGTTCGATTTCAATGATTGAGTGCCAATATTTTCAAAATACAAAGTTTCTTTAAAAAGAGAAATGTTTTTTAATTTTGAATAGAAACTACACAATAGTGGTGGAACTAAGAAAAACCAGCAACTAACGAAAATCAATATACAAAAAACCCAAACCAATCTTTCAATGAAGACAAACATAACAAGTAGACAAGACTAGTCTTTTCAAATGCATGAGAGTAACAACTTTTCAAGTAACGAGCAATTTAAAAAGACAAATAATACCAACTTTTAAACCGATCATTGGCTCCCAACCAAACAAGCACTCGTATTTAAGGACCTGAGATTATACCCTTGTTAAGAAAAGGTCAAGAGATAAGAGTTGAGAAAAATGGACAAGAAGTGCTTTCGATTTCCGAAGACTAATCATTCACAGAATCTGAAGTCAAGAAACAATCAATCAATGGCCCAAGAAGTTCTCTTCAGACACACATACAAGTATGGGCATCTGAGCATACAAAAACCTTAATCCCAAAATTTTGCCAATGGGTTTGCAAGCACGCAGTGGTGCACAGTGCGAGAATGGAGCATTCTCGCAGGCTAGGCATAAGTAGAGTGTGAGAGGTCTGCACCGGACTGCACATTAGGGTGCAAACTCTAGTAATTCTTGTAGGAAACGGAAGGGTTCAGTGCAAGAATGAATGAAACTAAGAAAAATGTGGAAAAAAGACAAAATTTTTGAAGGAACCTCTAGACCCAGAGAGTCTGTCAGGGTCTCTTCAAGACTCAGATATTGATAGAGATGAAAAAGATGGTAAGGTAAGAGAAAATGGACAAGGAAAAACACCAAAAACCACTAAAAATTGGGTTGCATCCCCAGTGGATTCACCAATTTTGTTATCGGACTAATTGGTAGGTGTGGATACTAACAGATCTCCCTAGATCCACTTGGATCTAGAACAAAACAAGATAGGACACTACTCTTTCCCTAAGTTGTAATCATTGAATATGCTAATAGGGAGGAATACGTGACATACCTTTATATCGCTTCCTTAGGTCTCTGTTTCTCCCACTTCGCTCCAATGCTCTCATGAGGTCAAGTCCAAGACAACATAAACCAACCAAATTGAAGATAGAAAAATGTAATCAACATCAACTTATGCATATGATCAAGGAATTACACAATAAAGTAAGAATGACTTTATGGGAAAGGGACATGCCGCAGTATCATATTAATTGAAAGTAGAAGATACAACCTGATCGCCTTGATGCTGCAAGCTTCCTTTCAGTGACCCTTGGTTCCAACACACACACTTGTTCTGTTCTTGCATGAAGAAGATCCAATTCCCCTTGATAGACCAACTAGAGCCTTCAAGCCTCTATCCAAGCAGGGTTCTTCACACAATTCTTTCACCATTTCTTCATTCAATCATACTTAACCTTTTCCATGAGAAACCTTTCAATATATAGGAGAAGGAGAGATGGTTACATGGATGAGGATGATCCCATCAAATCTGAGAAGTTAGTAAAATGAAAACCATATGAATGCCAACTCATTTTCTAGAAGATTCCCTTCTTGAGCCCTCGAGACCTCTTCTCTTTTCCAAGCTTAAAAACAGGTTCGCACCCTGTGTATGGAGCAAAATGGAAGAATTTCATACCCTAAGTGTAGGTGGCCTATGATAATGAGTGATTCTCGCACCCTAGGCCATAGGCAGCCTGGGAACTCACTTTAAAAATATGTTTTTGGAAGGAGACAAGGGCCACTTTTCTCAGGCAAAAAGTCCTTATTGGGAGCCTGAATACAATTTTATTATCGGACTAATCGGTAGGTGTAGACACTAATAGATCTCCCTAGATCCACCTGGATCTCTAACAAAACAAGACATGACACGAATCTTTCCCTAAGTTGTAATCATTGAATCTGCTAATAGGGAGGAATAATTGGCATACCTTTATATCGCTTCCTTAGGTCTATGTGGCTCCCGCTTCGCTTCGGTGCTCTCATTAGGTAAAGTCCAAGACAACACAAACCAGCCAAAGTGAAGATATCAAAATGTATTCAACGTCAACTTATGCATATGATCAAGGAATTACACAATAAAGTAAGAATGACTTTATGGGAAAGGGACATGACACAGTATCATATTAATTGAAAGTAGAAGATACAAGTTGATCACCTTGATGTCACAAGATTCCTTTTAGTGACCCTTGGTTCCAAAACACACACTTGTTCTGTACTTTCATGAAGAAGATCCAATTCCCCTTGATATACCAACTAGAGCCTTCAAGCCTTTGTCCAAGCCGGGTTCTTCACACAATTCTTTCACCAATTCTTCATTCAATCTTGCTTAACCTTTTCCATGAGAAACCTTTCAATATATAGGAGAAGGAGAGATGGTTACATTGATGAGTATAATCCCATCAAATATGAGAAGTCAGTAAAATGACAACCATATGAATGCCAACTCATTTTCTAGAAGATTCCCTTCTAGAACCCTCGAGACCTCTTCTCCTTTCCAAGCTTAAAAACAGCTTCGCACCCTGTGTATGGAGCAAACTGCAAGAAGTTGGCACCCTAAGTGTAGGTGGCCTATGAGAATGAGTTATTCTTGCACCCGAGGCCATAGGAATCCTGCGAACTCACTTTAAAAATATGTTTTTTGAAGGAGACAAGGGCCACTTTTCTCAGGAAAAAGGTCCTTGTTGGGAGCCTGAATACAACATTGTTAATACATCATGAGAGTGACCAAAATCATGTGTAACACAGTTGCGTGCTTAAGTCCAAATTTTTTTTTAGAGGAAGTCACACTCTTTCCATGTTAGGAGTGATCCTTCTCACGGGTTTCCTGGATTTGGTCATAGTCTCTGTGTTGTAGTCTATAACATAGGAATAGCCTCATATTAGGTTTGTTTGATCAAAAGTTTCCTTGCATTTTCTTTGCCAAAGTTATTTTCTCTGTCTCTGAGGGACTCTGGTTTTCAATACTAGTGCTCCCTGCATGGGATGGATTGTGTTTTTCATTTTTTTGAGCATTTACAGAGCTATACATTCTCTACAGTTGTTCTACACGTGTGTGTACATTCTCTTCCTTTAGAAAGCACGCGTATATATGCTAGTTGTTGTGGTGACAGTCACGTATCTGTGTTGGGGAGATATTTTGACATAGAGAGGAAGTCATCCTCTTACCTGTCAGAAGCCAGTCTTTTCAGGGGTCTTTTTGGTCTTTGCCCTGGTCTCTATGATCACAGTTGGTAGCCTAGGTTTGACCATAACATAGTTGTCTTTTCATCAAAAAGACTTCTTGAATTTTCTGTAGTAAAGTATTAGACAAATCTGTGAGTTTTTTTTTTGAGATCAACCTTTTTTGAGTTTTTGGTCAAGTGACTCCCTATAATCCACAGTAGGGCCATAAGTGTTTTTTGGTTTCTATTTTGTCTTCACTTTATCATTTTGCTTTCTTTAGAAGAAAGAAAAGCAATCCATTTTTCAATTCTAGTATTTTGAAGCATGTTGAAGATTTTTACTTCTTGGTTTGGTTAAAGAGTTGGTCGTTTGCATTAATCAATAGGAAAAAGATTGTTTTCATAAGTTTTTGGTTGATTGAATTAGGACAATAAGTAGCTCGTAGTCGAGAAAAAGCTTGTTTGATTTTTCAGTTAAAATATCTTAGAAAGAAAAAGTTTGAAAAGTTGGTTTAAAAAATAAAAATAAAAAAAGGAAAATATGAATTTGTCAAGAAGAAGTTATTTTGTTTTCATATTGTTGTTCATCTTCCCTTTTGTCTCTCAAAACATCACTAGTTTCACTTTCATAACCTTTGAATTAAGAAAAGCCCATAAAAATTAACGATTAATTAAAAATAAACTAGATTTTATTATTTCTAGGGTACATCAACTAGTCTAGGCTAGAGCCTTGATTTAGGATTGAAGAGGAAACTCTTCAAGGCTAAAAAACAAACATAAGAGTTTGTGCTAGGGAGTATCAAAATTCTAGTATTGTAAAAGTTATCCGGGACCCCCCTCTAACATAGGGGATAAACACGAGGTCACATAAGGATAGGTAGCAAAGATAACCCCTCCAAAGTCAGACCAAACGTAGTGGGGAACACATATAGAGGGCTTGTCTTGGGATTCCATTGATTGCATTTTCCACGGAGCTTTGTGGGTATCGGATCTGTTCAAGGTCCTCAGCCGTCTTCTGGAACAATTTCTTTCGATACCCTTGATATGTTTCGGGCTTGATACCCTATTCATTGCGGTCCACCCGACTATACCTGCTTGGTGATTGTTTGTATGCTGGCAACCTAGTTCCCTATCTTTCTAGTGACTTACTCACGTGACTGCGGGGGTATACCATGGTACCTAGGATAGACATCAGGCCATGCTTTGCAGAGTATATCTAGAGGGTGATTTCATATTCAAGTTGTACTTGCACCGATAACTTTCTCTAGTGTTGATTGTTGTAACTGTTCTTCCAACTAGTTAGTGACTGCTTGTTTTAACTCATAAGTACTTTTTAGTGCGTGCTAGTTTTCAAATGATTATAGTTTTCCCTAGTGTGTATTTGATCTTCTCACACAGTAGAGGATCAAGAGTTCCATTGGTTGTGAAGGCTTCTGGGCCTATCACCGGTTGACCTTGAACCCCCCCCACTACTGCTAAGGAGAAAATTAGACCAGGAAGGGTCTTTTGAGACAACCGGGTTACAAGAAATTTTTCCCAAACCATATTCTAGAGAAGAAATTTTGTTTATGGAGTAACTAATCATTTCTAAACTCAGAGAAGAGGCTCTTGGTCCTTACAACCCTCCCATCACTGATATATTGGTGCCCATTGTCGTATAGGTTCTACCTTACGAGCATTTGGTAGTGTCACCAGCAACAATGGAAGCACACGCTGCCACTTCTTAAGGGAACACTGATATTTCCTTCACGACTATCACTACTGGGAGTGTTCCACCTCCTAACCAACCATCCTCGGTCCAGACCACCATGGTCTCGACTGCTTCTACCTTGGGAAATGGTATGATTCTGTCTATGGCAACGATCACTGCTTCGTTACCTCAAAACACGACAGGATCTCCTTTCTTATACGGGATGCCTAGATTTGGTACGAGTACTATACTTTCCTCCTCCACTCTATAAAATTTGGGTCTAGGGGCAGGGAGTTCCAACACTCCTCTGCAAGGATCTATTGGGGGTACTTCTTCTCCCTTTATCACTTTCGCTTACGGTGGGGGTCATATACCCCCTTCATCCCCCTCGCTCAGCAGTGTTCCCCAACACTTCGCTGGGCCTAACATAAACTTGTTTGGAGAAGGTAGTCAAGTACTCCCTCCTTATAATATGTCATTTGTTTCGACACCTTTCTCTTTATTCGACGCATTTGGTAACAATGATTTCTCGTCAACTGCCATTTCGGCTGGGGGCAACCCCGGTTATGGACAACCACATCCTGTACATGGTACTATTCCTGCACAGGGGGCACACTTAGGAATTCCTTCCTCACAAGGATCTTGGAATCCATGGTAGGGACCAATCCCCTTGCCAGGGATGTCGATCAGGGGAAACCCTTTCCATACCCAATGGAACCCCGAGCAAGGCCCAACACCTATGCCCGTTGGATCGGTAGGGGGAAACCCCTCCCAAAATCCTTGGAATGCGACGCAAGATCATCCCTTTACGTCTTATTATGGGAACCAACAGATTATGTCTCAACAAGTGCCCAATCTGTAAACTGGTCATGGTCATGGTTATTACTAGAGCCCTATCCAACAACCTAACTTTTCCTGGCAACCTGGTGCCAGTCAAACCCCAGGCTCGTTTTTCCTTAGCTACAATACACAACCCAAACTACCATTTCTAGGAACCCTACACTTGCCATATTTGACAAGGCTCTTAAATGACCCCATCTGTCACAATCCGAGTTGGCCTCCCATGCCGACCAAGTTGTCTTCAAACATTCCAAAGTTCGAGGCCAAGCCTAATGAATATCATGGTGATCACATGATTGCTTTCCACTTATGGTGCTTTTCCAACTTGTTAAGAGACAACTTCGTTTAGTTAAAATTGTTTCAATGCACTCTCATAGGGAGTGCTGCGAAATGGTACATTGAGCTAGACTGCTCATGATACTCTTCCTTCAATGAATTGGCAATGGCTTTCCTGAACCATTTCCAATTACTTGTGAGATACGATGCCGACACAAAATTGCTGGCCAATTTAGAGCAGACAAAAGCGAACCATATCTCGGATCATATCCAAGAATGGAGACGCCATAAGAGTTTGATCAAAGTGCCAGTCCCACCAGCATTCTTGCTAGAGTCGTTCCTTAAGTCTTTGGTACCCCATTTATATAAAGATGTTGCAACGTCCGGAGTGTTTTCTGAGGAAGATGTGATAATGAGAGCGCAACAACTAGAGCTAATTTACTCTCAATCTGGTTTACTCTACAAGATTTTTCCGGATGAAGCGAGGTCAATCCTTGAAAAAACTAGACAAAGGTCTGGACCACATGCTGATGGAATTATTGGTTCAACACAAACCAAGCCCATTTATCCATTGACAAATCAATTGCAACGATTTTCGATACAACAGACAGTGGCCAGCCAAACCACTAGTTCGACTGCTCCCCCTACCCAAAAGTCATATGTACACAGTGTGAAAATGACCAACCCAAAGGCTACCCAGCAACCTGATGGAAAAAAGAAATAATGGAAGAAGGGTAAGGGGGATGAGAAACCCACTGATAATGCTGGCAGAGGCGAAACTGAAAAGACGAAGTCAAAGTATCCTTGTAATATTTGAAAGGAATACCACTGGACCCATCAGTGCTCTTGGCTTGCGGAGGCCCAAAAGTTATTAGCAAAGCAACAACCTGTCATGTTAATGAACCCATTCCCGCATGGGAAAAATCTAACTCAAGCCTCCTCGAGTGCCGAAGGGGGAAATCAAGGACCCTCTCCATCTTCAAGTAATCCTTCATCTGCAAACGTCTATATGATGAAAGGTGATTCTTATATAATGACTATAGCACATGATTACATAAATCCAATAACCTCTGAGAAGGGTAAAGAAGCTGAAAACCCGTCTCTTCCTCTTCAAATTGAGAATACGTTGGGAGAAACAATGAAACACAGCCCCAAAGGTGTGTTCAAAAAAGCTTCTTACAAGCCAAACACAAGGGCTACCTAGAACTACTCTATGGTGGAGGATTTATCACAAACCCCTTGTGCGATGTCTTCTTTGGAAGTCCTCTAGAGTTGCCCTTCCCAGAGGAAGGCCCTGTTAGCTAACCTAGGCTCTGTTGAGACTTGCAATATAGGAACGATCATGCTTGATACCTCCGACTTAAAACCTCGTCTTCCTTACCACAAAAACTTTTACCCAAAATATTTTATGTACAGTGGTGGATGAGGGTGCCTCAACATGCATGATGTCTTTGGCATGTTGGAAGGCCATCGGCCAACCCAATTTTTCCCTGTAACCTAATATACTTACAACTTTTGATGGTCATTCTTTCCGACCACATGGGATCATCCCCTATTTCCCCATGCAGTTGGGGGGAAAAACCATGTGTGTCGAAGTTGAAGTGGTCAATGCATCCCTCGAATACAATCTTTTGTTAGGCAAGAGTTGGACTTACGCTATGCAAGCAGTGGTCACGACAGTGTTCTGGGTCTTGTTGTTTCCTCATGAGGGCCGAATTATGACCATTGATCAGTTATCCTTCTCCTGTCCCAACCCTTCGTCGGAGTTTCCATAGTCCCGAGGATTGATAACCCCTATCTTGGCATCGTCAATGTAGCGGTTGGTCTGTGCCCATCATTGATAGGTAATTTTGATTACCCACCTCAGACTGATAATGTCCATTATATGATGACTGACCTCGACCAGCCTTGGGCTGAAAATTTTCAAATCTCATCGTTTCGCATGACGTACTTTCACGATCCATGGACCCTTCCTTCCCCATACACTATGATAGAAGGGATAGAGAACCATGGCATGGCCATGCCTTTGTTCATGACAGAAGTTGCATACTCGATCATTTAACGAGCTTCTTCCCACCCCTATCTGACTCCAGCACGAGAGTTAGATCCGGTGCTCGAGCCTATTTGGGCTCAAGGTTCCCTTGCTGATACAGATTCTTTAGACTTAGTCTTGCCTTCAGACGGAGTGATTATTGAGACAATGACTAGTCTGGACAGACCTTGTGTTGATATTCATCATAGATCCTACTTCCTCCCAGATTTAAGATGAATTAAAGAAGGATAATTCACTTTGACCATGAATGGAGATAAATATTGTCCTATCAATCCTTTGAAAACACACATAGTTTATACTGAAGAAAATATGGCCACAATAGCCGAGACGATACCTATTGACATCTCCAGAACCCCTGGCATCGTGGAGAATATCTTCGTCAAAGAGGACTGCTCCCCCGAGGAAATTCAAATCTACACAAATTTATTTAAATAATTCCACGACGCCTTTTCTTGGTATTATGAGGAAATTCCAGGCATAGACCCAAGAATTGTTGAACATGAAATCATGACTTATCCGGACTCCAAGACGGTCCGACAGAAGCTTTGTCCGGTCAATGCTAGGAAAGCAACAACTATCAAGGCTGAAGTAGAGAAACTACTTAAAGTTGGTTTCATCTACCTCGTCCAATTGACACAATGGGTGTCAAGTCCCATGCCAGTCAATAAAAAATAGGGTACAATTTGTGTATGCACGGACTTCCGTGATCTGAAAAAGGCC
The DNA here is from genome assembly GCA_010110895.2 of Picea sitchensis. NCBI lineage: Eukaryota > Viridiplantae > Streptophyta > Pinopsida > Pinales > Pinaceae > Picea > Picea sitchensis. Next base: position 25,506 of record SNQJ01S0087274.1, read on the forward strand.
TGCTCAAAAGATAATTTCACCATGCCATTTACTGACCAGATAGTCAATGAATGTGCAAGATGCAAGGCCTTTTCGTTCATGGATGGTTTTTCGGGATAGAATCAGATACAAATCAAACCCGAAGACCAACACAAAATCGCTTTCATCTACCCGTGGGGCACATTAGGTTATCGTAAGATGCATTTTGGTATGAAAAATGTTGGAGCTACGTTTTAGCAGGCCATGTCTTTTTCTTTCCACGACCTCAAACACATAGTCGAGGCTTACCTCAATGATTTAGTGTCATGATCTCACAAGAGAGTTGATCATCCGACACACCTTCGACTTATCCTTGAACGGTGTCGCTACTACCGAATCTGATTGAATCCAAACAAGTGTAGTTTTTGCATCACATCAGGCCGTCTGTTAGGTTTCATCATTTCAACAACATGGATCATGGTTGATCCTCTCAAATTTGAGGCAATATTTCAATTGCCACCCCATGCACCATACCTCAGCTTCAGAGTTTGTAGGGAAAAATGAATTTTCTATGGCGTTTCATCACAAACTATGCTGAGATCAAAAATGGTTTTATGTGTTTATTGAAAAAGGACGTTCCTTTTCATTGGGATGAATCTGCTCAATGCTCTTTCGTGGCATTGAAAAGGGCCCTCATATCAACCCCTCTGCTTCGACCACCCAATTAAAATAAATATTTCCTATTATACTTGGCAGCTGCAGAGTCAACCATCGGTATGTTATTAGTTCAGGAGGATGATTTACTCTTAGAATACATGATTTATTACCTAAGTTGATGCCTAGTTGGACCAGAACTCAATTATTCCCATATCGAAAAACTTGCGTTGGCAGGAGTTCATGTTGTCCAATGGTTCTGTCATTATATTTTGTTTCGCAAGACCACTGTCATTGTTGTCGTGAATCCATTTAAATACGTATTGACACAACAATTCATCGGTGGAAAAATCAGTAGATGGATAGTTGTCCTCCAGGAATTCGACTTGGAATTCGTTTCAGTGAAATGCAAAAAGTCGATGGTCTTCCTGGAACTCATATTGGAACTTCTGGTCGAATCAGGTGATGTTATACTCGATGAGTCGCCCATCAAAGGACACATGTTTTTGATCGCATCTTTTGACCCCTGGTATGCAGATGTGCTTTTCTACCTCCAAAATTTGAAGTGTTCTTCCTTGGCTTCTCATGATGAGCGTCACCGTATGCATCATTAGGCTAAGAATTATCTCATACTCAAGGACACATTCTATCGTCGAGGTGTAGATTTCATCCTTCCCTGATGTATTACTCATGAAGAATCATAAATCATGCTTAACGATTTCCACACTGGAGCATGTGGCGGTCATTTTTTTGGGTTGGCAACAACCCAAAATATTCTACGAGCCAGTTACTTCTGACCAACATTAATCAAAGATTGTGTTGAATCGGTTAAGAAGTGCCACCCATGTCAGATCTTTTCTTGGAAGATGAGGGCACACCCCGATCCCATGTTTCCCATTATTACCATTGGTACCTTCACTAAATGGGGGATTGATTACATTACATGCAACCCCCCTTCAACAAGGGGGCACTGCTATAACATCGTAGTAGTAGACTACTTCACCAAGTGGGTCAAAGCTATGCCAATGTTCAAATATGACGGGGAGACAATCGCTCTCTTTTTGTTCAACCAGATAATCACAAGGTTCGACATCCCGAGAGAGATTGTCACTAACCATGGCAGTCACTTTCAGAACAAAATGATGATTGAGTTAACATCAAAGCTTCGGTTGAGGCAAGAAAATTCATCACCTTATTACCCCCAAGTGAATGGTCAGGTAGAAGCTGTAAATAAATCTCTTAAAACCATTCTACAATGAACGATCAATTCGGCCAAGTCATTTGATGTTGTATTCAACATTATGGGCTTACCGGACTTCTATTAAGACTTTAACCAGTTTCTCACCTTTTCAACTTGTTTATGGGTTGGAAGCAGTCTTGTCTATAGAATTACATATCCCATCATTAAAGTTGGTCGTACAGTTATTTCCAGATACTTCACCACTTGAAGAATGATTACTATACCTTGAACAACTCAATGAACAACGTCGTGATGCTGCCTTGTCTAACGAGGCTCACAAAAAAAAATAAAGTGTCAATATGATTGGTTCGTTTATCCTCAGATTTTCTCTCAAGGCGACCTTGTCCTGGTCTATGACCAAGATAAGGAACCCCTGGGGGCAGGCAAGTTCAAACCCATGTGGTTCGGACCTTTCATCGTGAAAGAAGTGCTACAGAAGGGTGCTTATCGTCTAGTGGACTTTGAGGGAAATGTTTTGGTGGAGCCTAGAAATGGGCTCTACCTCAAGAAGTATTACTCATAGGTGAGTTTCCTTGGGTGACTTTTTGTAATATATGTATAGTCTTTGTACTATTAATTTTTGGGTTTTTGGTTTTATGGACGTGTCATTTTTTGATGTCATCTTCTTCACTGTGAAAGATGTCAAGTGAATCAGAGGTGTTCGTTGGATTCACGGATGACACTAGCTGGCACACTCAGAGGCTTGCCTCTGCAACTTGGGTAATTTTCACACCTTAGGGCCAATTGCTATCTTCAGGAGGTATATGTTTAGGTGACACCACAAACAATGTCGCCAAATATAATGAAGCTATTGATTTACTTAGTGATGCTTTGTCACTTGGTATCTCTCACCTCCAAGTCTATGTAGACACTCCACTGGTTGTGTCTCAGTTAAATGGAGTCTACTGTGTTCATGACTCTACTTTACACTGACGATTCCTTAGGGTACATCTCTTAGAATGAAGATTTGATTATATTACATATTTTCATATTCCTAGGAGATTAAATCAAGTTATAGATACTCTAGCTAATCAAATATTAGATTGGGATCTTGCACACATATAAGAAAGCCACACACATGCACATGTAAATACATTTGTAAAGTATATGTAATCCATAAGACATAAAAAGACATCAAAATCCATATATAATATAAAAAATATAAGAGTACATGGGTGGGTAAAAGAGCCTAAAAAATACATCCAGTAGAAATTCATGAGGCTTATGACCTCAAAAATATACAAGTAGTGCCCTCGGCACATAAGCTGTCCAACCTAACTAAGGATGGGGCATGTTGGCCTTTTTATAATGATCAATGGAGTTTGCCAAATGCCAGAAAAGTCAGACCCACATCTGCGGTGCCCCCACTACATGAGGCTGCATGGATGGTAGGAGATCCTCGATCTCTTCCATGGGGACTATGAGAGTAAGAAAGATAAAGTTCCTCTCTACCCGTCTCAAAAATCTCTCAGCCTCACCGGCTGGAGCTCCCCTTGATGCTACTAGTCTGTTAGCTATAACTGGTCTTGCCTCTGGTTGAGGACGTCATCTGTTCCTCACGAAGTCCGCTGGACACATTGACCCCTCATCTTCACATAACACATACTTGATTGTCAGATACTCTGGTATATACAAAAAAATGATATATATAGAAATAACATAAAAATTAAATAATTTTGAAAAATAAAGAAAAACACAAATCAAACTTACCCATCTCTCCTCGCTGCTCTCCGAGAGGTACCAAAATATCAGGATCTGTCGAGAAGTTGATCCCAACATAGGGGTAGTCCTCTCTAACTAGAATATGTCATGCCCACTAAGCAAAAAACTTGTCATCAAAGGCCTCAATGGTCCTTCCCCCCCTGGTCACGACAACAACGCCACCCATCTGCATAGTGCGGGGTGAGAGGCCTCATGCCCTCAGATAGTCTCTCTAGGACTAAGTGCAATATACCAGATATAATAAATATGAAGAACAAAATAAAATGCTAGAAATGGCAGAGTAATAGTAATATATCCAGCATAATCTCCACAATAACACAAAAATGATATAAGAACAACAACAAAAATAGCACTTTGATTCAGAAAGCAATGTTCATAGGCCTCTTTGAGGGGGAAACCTCTAATCGAGCAACTCTCTGTTACAATAATATCCAAGCTAGGGTTTTCATACCCTTGACCCTTATTTATACTAAATATGTCTATCAAGAGAAGCATCTAGAGGAAGATCCTTCTAGAAGCAGAAGCTTCTATTAGGTCTTCTTACATCTGCCTTATTCTATTTTATTGAAAGGTCTTATTAATATTGACCTTTATTACATATCAATACATTGATCTACCTATGTGTGGGTTAGGACCCTAACATGTATGCCCCCTTAAAAACAACCTTGTCCTCAAGGCTTGAGATGTGGAAACTGTTACAGAATGGTAGTTGGTTCCCAAGTGGCATATGTTGGATTCATATCTTTCCACTCGAATAGCACTTCCTTGATGGTTCTATGACGTAGGTGATGCTCACGCTAGTCCAAAACTACTTCTGGATGTAGCCAAATGGATCATTCTTCAGCTAACTCGGGAAGGTTGGTTTGAATTTGGCAGCTAGTTCCAATCACCTTCTTTAAGCATGAAACATGAAAAACTGGATGTAGCTTGGACTGACTGGGACGAGCTAACTGATATGAGACTTGTCCCACACACTTGAGAACTGTATAAGGACCATAAAATTTGGGCGCTAGCTTCTGACAATGCTCATCCTTGAGGGAATTTTGCTTGTATGGTTGCAGTCGCAAAAACACCTGATCCCCTTCTGCAAATTGACGTTTAGAGCGACCTTGATATTCTTGTTGCTTCATGCAATTTTGTGCCATGAACAAGTCCTCTTTAAGGGTATGAAGAATATCATTTTGTGCCATGACCAAGTTCTCTTTAAGGGTATGAAGAATATCCACTCAAACTGTAAGTGTTTGGTCAACCGCCTAGACCTTTGAGGTACTCGGTAAGTATGAGAGAACTGAAGGTGGCTTCTGTCCATATACCGCTTCAAAAGGAGTCATGCGAGTAGTTGTATGGTAGGAAGTGTTGTACCACCATTCGGCTAGGAGTATCCATTGAGCCCACTAATGTTGTTTTTCAGAGGAAAAACATGTCAGATATGTTTCCAAACACTTGTTGACAACTTTCGTTTGACCATCAGTCTGGGGATGATAAGCTGTGCTGAGATGCAATTTGGTGCGCTGGAGCTTAAACAGTTCTTGCCAAAAATTTCTTGTGAAAGTTGGGTCACGATCATAAACAATAGAGTGTGGCATGCCATGAAGCTTGAAGACCTAGTCCATGAAAAGTTGAGCCATCGTGGATGCAGTAAATGGGTGTTGAAGAGAACATAAATGAGAATACTTGGAAAGGCAATCCACAACCACCATTATGACTGATTTATTCCCTGATTTGGGTAAGCCGATAATAAATTCCATAGACATATCCTTTCAAATAGCCAGTGAAATCAGAAGCGGTTGTAGTGTGCCCAGAGATTTGACTGTTTCTCCCTTGTTGCATTGACACACCTCACATTCAGGGACAAAATTACGGATGTCCTGCTTCATCCCATCCCAGAAAAAAGAACGTTTGACTCTGTCATATGTTTTGGTGAACCCTGAGTGCCCTGTTGTGGGTGTAGCATGAAGCTCAAAAAGTATCGTGGATTTAAGCTTTGATTGTTTACTTAAATACAAACGGCCTTTGTATCGAAGCTCATCCTAGAGCCAAGAGTACCCTGGGGGAGCTAGAGCCTTCGTATGAAATTGTTGGATCATATGCTAACTTTTGGGATCTTGAAGCCATTCCTGGCGCACATCTTGGAGCCAATCAGGTACAATGAAGGAAAGATAAAAAAGGGATCCTTCTTCTTCATATTTTCGGGACAGTGCATCCGCCACTACATTGTCTTTTCCCTTCTTGTAAGTGATCTCATAATCATAACCAAAGAGATTAGTCACCCATTTTTGTTTCTCCTGGGAGGAAATGCATTGTTCCAGAAAGCACTTGAGGCTTTGATGGTCGGTCTTGATTTGGAAGTGTTGCCCCAAGAGATAAGGGCACCACAGATTAATGACATGCAGAATAGCCAACATTTCCTTTTCATAAATGGGTTTGCCCATATTTCTTTCAGATAGTTGCTTGCTGGTGAAGGCCAAAGGTCAACCCTCTTGCATAAGGACAACGCTGATTCCTTTCCATGAGGCATCACATTCCAACATAAAGGTATTTTTGAAATCAGGAAGGGCCACAACTAGAGTGGTGCACATGGCCGTCTTCAAGGTTTGAAAAGCGTGAGAAGTGCCTAGAGTCCAAGTGAAAGAGTTCTTTTTGAGGAAAGCAGTGAGAGGTGATGCAATCTTTCCATAGTTCTTAACAAACTTGTGATAATACCATGTTAAGACCATAAATCCACGCAAGCTTTTGAGAGTCTTTGGGTGCGGCCAATCTTGCATAGCTTCAATCTTTTTCGGATCCACCCTGGTGCCATCCTAGCCAACCAGATGACCCAAGTATTCTACTTCTGAGGCACCGAATGCACATTTAGACTGTTTGAGGAAAAGTTGGTGCTGGGAGAGGAGATGGAGAAATTGATCCACATGAGTAAGATGGTCTTTCCAGGTTTTTCTATAGATGAGGATATCATCAAAGAAAACTAAGACAAAATGATGGAGAAAAGGATGAAAGACATGATTCATGAGGCTTTGGAAGGTGGAGGGGGCATTACACAAGCCAAAGGGCATGACCAAA
>SNQJ01S0087275.1:22980-38830 GCA_010110895.2 Picea sitchensis
AGTCTGAAAAGAGCTTAACTATGGACTCCGTTGGGGTTCCTTCTTCGTAAGTTTAGTCCCTCAGGCCCGAAAAAGGGATAAAATTATACCTGAGAGTACTCTTCTATAGAGTTGAAGTTCCATAGAGTATACCTTTGTTCATATAGTTGACCGTCCAGACCAAAAAAGGGGTAAACTACTGCCAGACATACGTGGCTTCAAATTTCAGTTTAACGAGCATGAAAGGCCACAAGATCCCTCAACAATCTTTTCATGTTTAGAGGGTCTAAAAAGGGCTTAAAAGAATACCCATTATTTTTTGGGAGTCCTGAGGGTGAGGTCAAGAGCGAAGAAGAATAATGCAAATGAGGCTTAAACTCGTATTCAAGAAAAACTACAAGGACTCCTGAGCCTACAGTGTTTTAGAGATAACATGAATACCATAATGTAAGCAGGATCTACCTAGGGCATCCATGTTCCGGTAAGCTCTACCACCAAGTTGTGACACTTCTAAAGTAGAGATGATGGTTCTGTGTCACAACCTGGTGGGATCGATCCTATGGCAAAGGAAAAAGACAATGAGATACAAATATTAGGGTAGAAACCTAACCTATATGTTCAAGTTGATCGTTGGAAAAATTTTCCACGGACCATGGAAAAATACTCAAAACTCAAAAAACACTATCCCAATACCTGATCAAATCCCTCCTATGCAACTCCTAAATCACTCTAAATGGTTTTTGGTATTAAGGAAATGATAAGGGAGGCCAAAAAGTGACAAAAAGAGGCCAAAAAGTCTATAAATAGAAGTTGGCATCTCATTATCACCATTGCTGATTTGGAAATTGACTCTGGAGCCAAAAGACCCCCTTTGTCAAAAGCGGTGATTCTGGGAGCTACAATGGATGAAACAAACTTTTGTCTGGACCAAGTAACTACAAACTCCCTTATCTTTCATTTCATGTCTTTATTTGTGCATTGGGTTTCATTTTTTAGGGGGGCGTCGACCTTTAAAAGGTCAGCCCTAGGTCCACGCGGGTTGTCTCTGGATAGGCTGCATGTACATTCAGGCAGAGTAAACTCTTCCTACATGTACACACAACTGTCACCGTTACAGCACGCATGGGCCCCCTTATGGAATAAAAAAGGCATAAAAAGAAAGGGTTAAACCTCCTGAACCTTGGTGTTTTGTAGGATGTATGTCCATTGGAGAGAAAGAGAGAATGAAGAGGTAAATGAGTTGGTCAGGGAAGACCCCAATGCTCTGGCTACTTTTATGCAGTGTGGGTTACTCAATTTTTTCCTATGTTCTTTCATGTGGGAACAACCTAGGCTATTGACTGCCTTGGTTGACTACTGGCATCCAGAAGCATAGGAATTCATGTTAGAGGGGCAGTCACTGGTGCTCATGGTCGAGGACATTTACTTTTTGACTGGCCTCTCTAGGAGAGGGGAACCAATCAATTTCCGGACTTTTCCTGTGGGGCCGCATAACATAGAAGAATTGATAGGCCTATACTGTGCAGCTAATATAGACTGCACAAGCACGCAGGTGCCTATAAGAAAGATCACTAACTTATCGCTACAGGCGATAGTATTTCTTATTGGGCGAATTACTGGTTCTGTAGCTCTACATCAGGTGTCTCGTGCACAGATGAACTATGCAGTCCAGTGCTTAAATGCACAAGTTTTTTATTGGAGTACCACTTTTCTTGATTGTATGAAGAGGAAGTTGATAGATTGTCATTTGCGGACACATAGGAACTTCGGGTTCAGGACCATTCTGTGTTCATTCTTTTTTGAGAGAGTTCCAAGTTTTAGTCCTCGAGTAGTGGTACGAGGACATCAGGCCTCTCTTCCTGCTGTGTGTAGATGGGAAGTACTACTGTCATGACAGGGTGGTGGAAGGACCAATGAGTCCTTCGTTGATGAATTCTTTGCATGGTTCTCACGACGAATCCCGGTTATAGAGGATCACCCCTATGCCAGGATTGATTTTTCAAGAGACCCTTAGATACCAATACCTCTTGGTGAGGAGTGAGGGGAGATGGGTAAGTCTCCACCTTTGTAGTTTTTTATGTTTTAAACATATGTAATTTTTATGTTGTTTTGTTATATAGATCATTTTTTTGTTATGCCAAAGTATTTGATGGATATGTGTTCATTGTGTGCAGATGTGGGACCAATGCGACCCGCTGACTATGCAAGGAACATGCGTCGTCCTCGGCCAGGGGCCGCACTTGCTGTCATAGGGAGACCAACAATAGCAGGATATCTTCCAGCCAAGGAGGCTGAGAGGGTGTTGAGATGAGTTGAGTGTAACTTTACTGTGCTCACTCGCACGGTCTCGGTGACAGAGATTGAGGACCTACCACCATCTATGCATCCTCATGTAGTGGGGGCACCACGGATATGGGTCCGGTTGTTTTGACATTTAGCCAATGTTGTGGACCATTATAATAGGGCCCATAGGCCTTGACTTTAGCTAGACATTTTTACGTGCCACGAGCACTACTTGTACATATTTTTTGAGGGCATAAGCCCTGTTACTCGTTATCGGTTATATTTTTGAGGCGCTTGCGTCCATCTATGTACTCTGGTTACTTTATGATATGATATATGGTTGTTTGGTATTTTGTTTCTTATGGATCAAGTGTGAATAAACGTATTTGCATGCATATGTTAATGTTCTTTCATATGTGTGCAGGATGCCAATATGAAATTTGATTAGCTAGAGTATCTGTAACTTGGTTTAATCTCCTAGGAACATGAAAATATGTAATATAATCAAAGTTTTATTCTAAGAGATGTACCCTAATAAATCATCAATGTAAAGTTGGATCATGAACACAGTACACTCTATTTAACTGATACACAACCAGTTGAGCATCGAGATAGACCCGGAGATGAGAGATACACAATGGCAAAGCGTCACGAAGCAACTCAATAACCGAGCTATACTCAACAACATTATTTGTGGTGTCACCTAAGCATATACCTCTGGAAGATAATAACTGGCCTTGAAGTGTAAATATTACCCAAGCTGCGGAGGCAAGCCTTCGAGTGTGCCGACTAGCACCATATGCATACCCAACGAACACCTCAGAATCACTTGACATCTTCCACAATGATGAAAGATAGTATCAACTACACATCCATAATACTAAAATAAACTAAAAAGTAATAGTACAAAGACTATACATTTGTTACAAAAAGTTACCCACAGTGACTTGCCTATGAGTAATACTTCTTGAGGTAGAGCCCATTTATAGGCTCCACCAAAGAATTCCCTTCAAAATCAACCAGATGATAAGTGCCCTTTCTTAAAACCTCTTTTATGATGAAAGGTGTGAACCACATGGGTTTGAATTTTCCTGCCCCCAAGGGGTCCTTATCTTGGTCATAGACCAGGACAAGGTCACCTTCAGAGAATATCTGAGGATGAATGAACCTATCATACTGACACTTGACCTTATGTTTATGAGCCTCGTTGGCCAAGGCTGCATCATGATGGTTGACCTTATACTAACCATTCTTCAAGTGGAGAAGTGTCTGGCAATAATTGTACTGCCAACTTTAGAGATGGGATCTGACATTCGATGGGAAAGACCACCACCAGCCCGTAAACGAGTTGAAAAGGTTAGAAACCAGTTGCAGTCTTAACAAATGTTCGGTAAGCCCATAATACCGAGTATAACATCAAATGAAATTTTTACTTCGTTGAGTTGATATTTCGTTGTAGAATGGTCTTAAGAGTTTTGTTTACAGCTTCCACCTGCCCATTTGCTTGGGGGTAGTAGGGTGATGAATTTTCTTGTCGTAACCCAAGATTTGATGTTAACTCAGTGATCATATGGTTCTGAAAGTGACTGCCATGGTTAGTGAAAATATCCCTCAAGACGTCAAACCTTGCTATTATCTAATTGAATAAAAAGAGAGTTGCAGTCTCTCCATCATCTTTAAACGTTGGAATAGCTTCGACCCACTTTGTGAAGTAGTCTACAACTACGATGATATAGTGGTGCCCCCTTGCTGAAGGAGGGTTGCAAGTAGTGTAATCAATCCCCCACTTGGTGAAGGGACCAACGATGATGACAAGAAGCATGGGAGTGGGATGTGCCCTCATCTTCCGAGAGAAGATTTCACACGGATGGCATTTCTTGACCGATTCGATACAATCTTTGATAAGTGTCAGCCAGAAGTAACCTGCTTGTAGAATCTTTTGGGTTGTTTCCAACCCAGAAAAATAACTACCACAAGCTCTAGTATGGAAATCGTTAAGCATGATAACTACTTCCTCATGAGTGAGACATCAGCGTAGGATGCAGTCTACACCTCTCCGATACAATGTATCATCGATTATGAGATAATTCTTAGCCTGATGGCATATGCATCGACGCTCATCATGAGAAGCAGTGGTGGGGCACTTCAAAGTCTGGAGATAGATAAGTATATATCCATACCAGGGATCCGAATATGTGATAAGAAACATATCTCCCCATATAAGTGATTCTTCAAGCACAACGTCACCTGACTCAACCAGAAGTTCCAAAATAAGTTCTGCGAAGACCAGTGACTTTTTGGACTTTGCTGAAATGAAGTCTAAGTCAAACTCATGGAGGATGACTATCCATCTACTGATTTTTCCACCTATTACCCATCATGTCAACATGTACTGGAATGGAATCATGACAGCAATGACGGTGGTCTTGCGAAAAAGAACATAATGACGGAACCATTGAACAACATGAACTGCTGCCAATGCAAGTTTTTCGATGTGAGAATAATTAAGTTCCGGTCCTAAAAGGCCTTGGCTTAGGTAATAGATCACGTATTCCGAGAACAATTCATCTTCCTGAACTAAAACCATGCCAATGGTTGATTCTGTTGTAGCCATATATAATAAGAAATCTTTGTTATAGTTAGGTGGCTGGAGCAGAGGGCCAGTTGTGAGGGCATGTTTCAATGCGTCGAAAGAGCATTGAGGTGCATCATCCCAGTAAAAGGGAGCATATTTCTTTAGTAAGCGCATAAATTCCTTGGTGATCTCGGCATAGTTGGCGATGAAGCATCGTAAAAAGTTCGCCTTGCCTTGTAGACTCTGAAGTTGAAGGATTGTGCGTTGGGGGGGGAACTGAATTATTGCCTCAACCTTCAGAGGATCGACCATGATCCCTGTTGTTGACACTATGAAACCTAACAATCATCTTCAATTTATGTAGAAGCTGCACTTGTTTGGATTCAATAAAATCCGAAAGTAGCAACAACGTCCGAAGATAAGTCAGAGGTGTGTGGGATGATTCGTTCTCTTACAAGATCGTGATGCTAAATCATCTATATAGGCCTCAAATATATGCTTGAGGTCATGGAAAACAAAATACATGGTCCCATGAAAGGTGGCTCCAACATTTTTGAGACCAAAAGGCATTTTACAATATGCGAATGTACCCCATGGGAAAATGAATGTCGTTTTGTGTTGGTCTTTGGGTTTGATTTGGATTTGATTATATCTTGAAAAACCATCCATGAAAGAAAAGGCTTCGCAACCCACACATTCATCAATGATATGGTCGATAAAAGGTGTGGGAAAATTATCTTTGGGACATGCCTTGTTCAAATCATGAAAGTTGGTACAAACACGAATCGTGCCTTGTTTTTTATTGACCGGCACAGGATTTGAGACCCATTGGGTCAAATGGATGGGATAGATAAACCCAACTTTTAGAAATTTCTCAACCTCAACCTTAATGGATACTGATTTCTTAGGATTAATTGGACAAAACTTCTACCAAACCGGCTTGGCATCAGGACACGTTGTGATTTCATGTTCAACTATTTTTGGATCGATGCCTGGCATTTCCTCGTAAGACAAGGCGAAATATCACGGAAATCTTTAAAAATATCTGAGTAGATTTGACTCTCTTCGGGGGAGAAGTCATCTCTAATGAATACATTCTCCACGATGCCAGGGTTTCGGGAGATATTGATCGGTAAGGTCTCAGTGATATTTTCCATATTACCCTCTGCATAAGCCTCATGTGTAGCTAAGGGATTAATAGGACAAGACCTATCTCCTATCATAGTCACGTTGAATTCTCCCGCTTCAATTCGGCTTAACTCTGGGAGGAAGTATGATCTGTGATGAATATCTTCCCAGGGTTTATATGGACTAGTCATTTCTTCAATTATTTCTTCATCAGAGGGAAATACTAAGTATAATGAATCAGTGTGAGCGATAGAACCCTGAGCCCAAATAGGTTCTAGAAGTGGATCAAACTCTTGTGAAGGAGCTAGATCAATGTGGGATCAAGTTTTCTGGACTAAAGAGTACGCTACTTCAGCTATGGACAAGGGAATGGACATGCCCAGGTGCCCTATCCCATCTGTCGTAGCCGACAGGGAAGGAAGTATCCACTGATCATTGAAGTAAGTCATGTGGAACGATGAAACTTGAAAAATATCAAACTTATGGTGATTGGATATAAACTTGATATCACCTTGAGGGGGTGGGTAATCGAAGGTACCCATCAAAGATGGGCACAAACCAACCCCTATGTTGACGACATCTGGTTGAGGATTATCAATCATCAAGACCGTGGATGCCCCTAACGCAGGGTCAGGTCTGGAGAAGGACAATTGATCGATGGTCACTATCCAACCCTCGCGTGGAAACAAAAAGACCCAGAAAACTATAGCAGCCACACCTTGCATGGAATAAGTCCAACTCCTTCCTAACAAAAGGTTATAGTCAAGGGGAGCATTGACTACCCCTACCTAGACTCACACGGTCTTCCCTCCTAACTACATAGGGAAAGAAGGAATGATACCATGTGGTCAGAACGAATGACCGTCGAAAGTAGTGAGGAGAGTAGGTGACGGAGACAAAATAGGCTGGACAATGACCTTCCAACATGCTAATGACATAACGCATGTCGAAGCACCCTCATCAACCACCGTGCGGAAGATATTCCGAGTAAAAATTTTCGTGGGATAAGCCACTACTATCTAAAATGCTACATGGTAAGGCAGATGAGGTTTTAAGTCGGTTGTGTCCAGCATGATTGTACTCGGATTACAAGTCTCGGTAGATCCTAAAGAGGTTAACACGGCTTTCCTCTGGGAAGGGCAGCTTTGGAGGACCTCCAAAGTGGACATCGCACAAGGGGTTTGTGATAAATATTCCACCATAGAGTAGTTCTGGGCATCCCTTGCGTTTGGGTTATGAGAAGATTTTTTGAATGTGCCTTTGGGAATGTCTGTCATTGTTCGACCAACATCTTCTCAATCTGTAGAGGAAGAGATGGGAGTTCAGCTTCTTTACCCTTCTCAGAAATTCTTGGTTTACTATAGTCATGCGCTCTAGTCAATATAAAAGCATCACCCCTCACCATATATACGTTCACGGATGTGGGGTTGTTCACAGGCGGAGAGGGGTCTTGGCTGCCCCCTTCCATGCTTGCAGAGGCTTGGGTTAGATTTTTCCCATGTTGAAATGGATTGGTCAACACAACCAGTTGTTGCTGGATTACAAATGTTTTGGCTTCTGCATGGATACCTTGCCTTCCATTTTTCAGTGTTGTCCCGGCCAACATTATCGGTCAGTTTTTTATCCCCCTCACCCTTATTTCATTTATTTTTCTTTCCTTCAGGCTGCTGGGTGGCCTTTGGGTTAGTCGATTGCACTGTGTGTACGTCCAACGTTTTGGTAGGGGGAGCAACCAAAGTAGTAGTTTGGATAACCGCTGTGTGTTGTATAGATAACTGTTGCAACTGCTTCGTCAATTTCTTAGTGGGATTTGTTTGTAATGAACCAATAACACCATCAACATGTGGTCCAACTCTCTGTCTAGTTTTATCAATTATTGAGCGTGGCACATCTGGAAAGATGTTATATAATAAACCGGACTAAAAATAGATGAGCTCAAATTGTTGATCTCTCATGATGGCGTCTTCTTCGGAGAATACTCCGAAGTTGTGACGTCTTTGGATAACTGCGTGAACAAATACTTAAGGAACCACTCAAGCAGGAATGATGGTGGGACTTGCACCTTAATTAAACTCTTCTATCATCTCCATTCTCAGATGTGATCAGGGATATGGTCTGCTGTCGTTTGTTCGAAATTGGCCAGCAGCTCTATGCCAACGTCGTATCTCACACGTAACTGGAAATGGTTTAGGAAAGCCATTGCCAGTTCGCCGAAGGAAGATTATTTTGAGTGATCGAGATCAATGTACCATTTCATGGCACTCCCAATGAGAGTACGTTGAAACAATCACAACTGTACATAGTCATCTTTCAACAAGTTAGATGAGCACCAAAGATGAAATTTAGTCACATGATCTCCTGGATCTTCGTTAGGCTTGGATTCGAACTTTGGAATGTCCGAAGGAAACTTTGTCAGCATAGGAGGCCAACGTGGATCATGAAAAATAGGGTCATTCAACAATCTTGTCAAATCTGGCAAGTGCAAAGTCACCAGGAAGGGTAGTTTAGGTTGTTGGTGATAACCTGGGAAAAAGGGGCTCGGAGTTTGACTAGCACCAGGTTGCCAGGAAACGTTTGGCTGCTAGCTCGGATTTTGGTAGAAACCATGGCCCTGGATAGCGTATGGATTTTGCGTATGTGGAGACATCGTTGGCTGATTTCAAAAATAGGACATAGATGGTTGGGCATGCATTTCATTCGAAGGACTTTGGGAAGGGTTGGCCCATGTCGGTCCCGAGGGGATAGGCATAGTAGCTTGTCTAGGGTTCCATTGATTGTGGAAATAATTACCCTAGATCAGCATTCCAGATGAGGGAATGGATCCCTGCCAAGAATTCCAAGGCCCTGATGCAGAAGAAGTTCCTAGGTTTGCCCCCTGTGCAGGAATAGTACCCTGCATAGGAATAGATTGTCTAAAACTGGGATTGCCCCTAGTCAAGAAGGTAGTTGACGAGAAGGTGTTGTTACCAAACGTTCCAATCAAATAAAATGGTGCCGAACCTACCGTCATATTATGTGAAGGTGGTCCTTGACTCCCCGCTCCAAATAAACTATGGTGTGTAGGTTGTCCGACAGATTGCTGATGTGAGCCACCGAGTGAAGGGGATGAAGGAGGGATATGACCTCCTCCATAAGGGAAAGCATTAAAAGGAGTAGGATTTCCCCCCATGTGACCTTGCAGAGGATTGATAGAGCTCCCTACCCCCAGACCCGAAGTCTGTAAAGTGGAGTAGGAAAGTATAGGACTTGTACCAAAACTAGGCATCCCCTACGAGAATGGAGGGCATGTCACACTTGGTGTGAAAGGGGTTGTGGCTGCCACTAAAGACAGGATCGAACCACTGTGCGATGTAGAGGCAGTCGATACCATGGTGGCTTGGACCAGTGATAGTGGGTTAGGAGGTGAAAACTCTACTGTGGTGACAACCGTAGTGGGAATTGAAGAATTCCCAAAAGGAGTAACAACATTTGTTTCCATTGCTGTGTGCAACACTGTCTAGCGCTCGTAAAATTGAATTGGTACGATGAAAGGTGCCAAGAAATCAGTGGTTGGGGTTTCAATTGGGCCAAGATCGTTTGCTCCAAGGTCCAAAATGGTTGATTCCTCCAGATGTTGGTCAGACACAATTTCTTGTGACTCGATCGCTTCAAAATACCCTTGTTGTTCTAGCTTTCTCCTTAGTGGTGGCAGGGGTGGCTCTAGTGTAACCGGCGGCAGGCCAAGAAGCCTTCATGACCGGAGGAGCTCGTGATCCTCCACTGTGTGAGAAGATCAAAGACACTCTAAGGTAGTCTAAACGTTCAAAATTAACACACACTAAAAAAGTCCCTAGAAGATAAGACAGGCAAACACTAAATTAAATGGAAGAATAGTTACAACAACCAACACTAGAGCAACTTACCGATGCAAGTGAAACTCAAACACGGAAGCACCCTCCAGGTATACTCTTCAAAGCATGGCTCGATGTATATCCTAGGTACCGTAGTATACCACCGCAGTCACCTATGTATGTCCCTCAAAATATAGGCAACTAGGTTGCCAGCGCGCGAACAGTCACCAGGCAGTTAGAGTTGAAAGTCGAGTAGACCACAATGAGTAAGGTATCGAGCCCAAAACCTATCAAGGGTATTGAAAGAAAGTGGTATGGAATAAAAATGAGGATCTCAAATGGATTCGAGACCCACGAAGCCCCATGGCAAATGCAATTGACAGAATCCCAAAACAAGCCCTCTATATGTGTTCTCCACTACGATTGGTCCAACTTTGGAGGGGTTATCTCCGCTACCTTTTTGCATGCGACCTTGTTTTTATTCCCTCTGTTAGAGGGGGGTCCTAGATAACTTTCACGATACTAGACTTATACACTCCCTAACTTAGACTCCAATGTTTGATTGTAATGGCCTTGAAGAGTTTCCTCTCCAACCTAATCCAAGGCCCTAATTTTGAACTAGTTGGTTAACCCTACAAACATAAAAGTCTAATAAATTTTTAGATTTAGCTTTAATTTTATGGCTTTGTCTTATGTCAAGGGGTATGAAAGTGAAATTGATGATGTGTAAAAGACGAAAGTAAAAATGAGTAAAAAGATGGAGACAAAAATTTTCACTTAATGCAAAATTTCAACAACTTTTCAAAATATATATTTTTTTATTTTCTAAGATTTTGGACAACAAACTCAAAAGGAATTTCACTCGACTATGAGCTACTTATGATCTAATTAAACTGCAAAAAACTTATGAAATAAAAGACTTTTCCCTGACTAATAATGCAAAATAACACTCTTCAACCAAACAAGAAAATGAAAGAGATTCTTTTATTTATTTAAATGTTGATAAAGCAAAAAGGAAAAATACCAACAAGTAAAAAACAAGAAAAACAATTCTGGCCTAATCGCAGATCGCAAAGAATCACTTCAACAAATCACACACTAGCAACTTTAAAAAATGACTCTCACACTTGTCTAAAAACACTAAAAAAAATTATTTTTTATGACAGCTTTTTGAATGAGAAAAAGCAAGCTAAGGCTAAAATTAATCCTAAGCTACTGACTACTAAGAAAAAGATTCAAATACTTGAGAGGTATAACTCTCATTAAGGGAAAGGATGACTGACGTACCCTCAACAAAAAATATCCTGCCCAAGAATGCTACTGATAATCCAACAACAAGCGTGTGAACGCAAGTTGTATAGAGCTAGAGGGCCTGTACACACGGGCTGACCTTCTACAGGTCGCGTGTATCTCTAAAACTCTGAGAAAAAATAAAAACAAACAATCCAAACTAGGAAGAGACCACTGATATTGATAACTAGGATCTCCTGAAGGCTTGGACACTCTTTTAAACAGAAAAAGCAAGCAATGTAAGGAAAAAAATTGTAAAACCAGCCAATATGAGACAAGACTGCAAACAACCAAGACTTAGAAATAATTCCAGAAAACCCCTGAGAATGTCTGATTCTGATAGGGGAGAGGATGACTGCCTCAAAAATTTTCTAGACTCTACACGCTACTGCTACTTCTTCATCTAGTGTGTACACGTGGGCTGGAAGAGAGTAGGGCATCGGTACATGCGTGCAGACCTTATACAGGCCATGTGTACCTCTGTGGGTCTCGAAAAAACACAGTCAAGCAAGTAACATAGACAGCTGGTATGGAAAACCATACTCTCTGCTAGCTCAGACTTTACATAAACTATAAAAAAAAACAGGCAAGAAAACCAGTCTTTTAAGGCTACCCAAAAACAAATAAAATTCCTAGGAACCCTAGAGACTTCCCCATTATGGTCGCCATTTCTATTGTGAGGGAAATCCCATTATGGACTAGCAAATAGGGTTATCTTATGCATACAGATATGACCAAAAGAAATATACTTTATACTTTTGTCCCCAGACTTAAACCCCATTCCTTTTCAACAAATACATGGTTTATTCCAACATACCTTGTTCCGGATGTTTGATGTTGATCCTTCCTCCCGCTTGATCACTTGTTAGCAGTCCTCCTTTCAAAGTTGTCCTGTATGAAAAACAAGCAACAAACTACACATGCATTTTACCTATAGACTAATGGGTTAGAGATTCAAACATACATTTATTGTATTATGAAGAACTCATAAAGTGGGACGGTAAAATCATTTCTTTATTACTTTAAATGAATCAACTTACAAATGTCGAGACTAGCCACTTCTCCACGAATCTTGATCCTGGGCTCCTCTTCAAATGTCCTCCAACTTCTTTGCTTTGTATCTTTTCTGGCACAAGGATGGCTAGATGGTTGGGACAATGGGAATATGCAATTGGGCAAAGTTTCTTTTCTATATTTTTCCCTCTTCCAAATGGGACCCCTAACCGTTCTTTTATAGGCTAGAAGGAGCTAGGTATTTGGTCGAACCCTCAACCATGCATGGCCATGAGTTTCAGTTAAATCAACCAAAGTTGTGTGTTATGTCGACAACTTTCCTTTTTTCGTTCTTTTGTCGGTCCACGCGGGTTGTTTTAGGTCAGCTAGCGTGTACACAGATGCAATAATGGAGTAGGTCACATGGGCCCTTATAAAAGAGGTTTTTTAAAGATCTTATTCAATAGTACTTTGGCAAAGAAGGGATATAAGATGGCCTGATGCCAGGTAAGCATGTATGGTGCAATTTAGGGTTATAACAATACATCTTCAAATTCTTTCAGGACTGGATAATTCTCCAAATTTGGCACCTTGTATTTAAGTGTCTCCACCATATGAGCTATAAATATTTGACATCCTCTTCTATAACATTTCTTCAGCTGTAATGCTAAAATTTCTCTAGCGGTTACTGCCCTGGGAATTCCTTGCAATTTCCTTTGGTTCCCTTCTTCATCTAAGCAAGTGAATGCTTTGTTATGACAATCCAATAGAGCATGATGTGGGTCCAACCAATCCATCCCAATTAAACAATCATAAGAACCTAAGGGTAAGATGTTCAAATCTACCCTAGTATTTAGTCCATTCATGTCTATGAGGCAGGAGTTAACCATCTCATTAACTTTTCTTCTGGCTCCTATCGCCAGGTGCACCAACCAAGATTTCCCATGCTTTCTTATTGGTAATTACAAACTTTCCACCATCTTTGGGTCTATATAACTATGGATAGCTCTTGAATCAATTAAAATAGCAAGAGTTTGGTTGTTGATCATACCTTCCACTTTGACGCAGAGAGGTCCACTTCTATCACCCTGCAGGGTCCCTTCCACCTGACCTCCTGCTCACAGGATCGTTCTCAATCCCTTTATTCTGAGCCGAAGTGGCTCTTTTATATTCCCAAGTGGAATCCCTTTCAAATGCCTGATCCACAGGCCTTACCTTCTCCTATTGCGGTCTCTGCAAGAACCGTGATTATCCCTGATGTGCTGTCGAGGTTTCGGGGTTTCGACGATTCCACTATCGAGACTCTCTCTACTCTCCAACTCCTGACCTCCAATTCTCCAATGAGCTCTTGGCTCCTATACACTGGCCCTCCTGGCTAAGCTCCCACCATATAACCACTACCCGTGTCCGTGACCTTACCTTATATCAGGACTTCAGCATTATCGTAACCTCACTGCTTGTGGTACCAAACCTTCGGTTCTCCAAGCTCTGAGACTCGATGCGTCGAAATGCTGATGCGCATGTGTGACTCTTCAATGGTCACTTCTCCCTGTCAGGACTTCGGACTTCGCGGGACTCGCGAATCCTAATGTCCAAATTTCAGGGCTCCTCGCGGCGAGATACCAATGACCTCGTGCCACCTCTACTCCACTTGTTGGCTTCCGCTATGGCCCACACTGCTTACATCATCTCGGGATGTCGCATCTCGCAACTTCGTGACTCCTGCAGCCCAACTCTCGAGCCTTTTTCTTGTGAGGTTCTGAGACCCGATCCCATGTACGAATCCAACGGTTCCCCATGTTTTGGATCCGACGGCTATCCTTCTCTTGCTACTTCATGACCTCGTGACTTAGAATACCCAAAGTTTGGACTTTCACTCGGCGAAATCCCGAGTTCGCGAGATCCGTCAATCTCTCACCACCTGTCCTCCTCAGATGGACGACTACGATCCTCTCTCTCCTTCGTCGCCTCACGTCCTCGCGCCTCGCGACTTTGGACAGCCAATATTTGGACCTTCACTTGGCGAGTTCCCGAGTTCACGAAATCACCGATCTCTGACACCTGTCCTCTCTCAGATGGACAGTCCCGATCTTCTCGCCATTTTGTTGTTCGTGAAGTCGAATGGCTTCTCCTTCTAACCTTCGATGCCCGAGTACCGGAGGTGGGTAATCTCGTGATGCATGTCCGCTCCCAAACGAACGGTTTAGGTCAAATCTCGCGAGATTTATTCCCTGCTGCTCATGAAGGCTTAACCTCTGTGTAACTTCCTGCAGATCTGACGACGATCGGGTATCTACCCCAGATCTGACGACCCAGATCTGTTCTCCTTGTGTGCTCTCCTCCAGTTGCTTCTTGGACTTGAAAACCAACGGTCCAGATTCTATCGGCTGATCCAACGGTCGATGTTTCTCCTCCCTAAACTTCCTGTGCGCTTTCCTCCTACACTTGGAAGAATTTCAATCTTCCAAAGGCTTCAAACTTTTCTGCTCCTGTCTGCGAGCTCCTCGAAATTGATCCTCGTTGTGCGTATGAGAACGCTGCCCCTCCTGAGCTTCTATTTTGACTCTTCAAGGGAGTCTCTGACTTCTGCACTCCTTGCAGAGTATTCTCATGCACACGCTAGTGCTATCTCCTCTGAGCTTTGGTGAATACTCAGACCCCTAAGGGATTTTACTTTTCTATACCTTCTCCCACATATGGAGAATAAAACGCCTTCCTGGCTCTCCTTCTCTCAAGCAACCTCTTACTGAGCCTTTCAGGGTGTTCAGTAACCCTGTGAAGATCCCCCAATGGATTCTCCCTTCAACTACAGAACTCAAAAGAGTCCTCTTCTCCTGTGCCATCTGCATAATATCTTGATGCCCTCCTGGCAGAGTGTCTTCCTTCCACAGAACGTTCAGCGTTTTTGTTCTCCTGTGCACTTATGCACTCGCTCGATGCCCACCTGGCAGAGCTCTCACAGAATCCTCAGTGTTTCTGGAATTCTATCTTCAACTCTCAGCAGAGTTCCTCCTCTCGCACCTCGTGCTTACGCTCAATGCCCAACTGGCAGAGCTCCACAGAACTTACAACAAAGTTCTGTCTGCAACTGTGTTTCAGCTACATAGCCTTGCCTCCAAGGTATTCAACAACCTTGAAGCCTTCTTCTTGAGTTGTTGATCTTAGTTCCTGTGCCTCAGCATGTCTTCGTCTGACTCCTCAGAGTTCATAAGTGCACCCTATGTGCACTGGTATTCAGAGACCGTAGTCCTCTGTCATGCCCTCATGGCATGAAACCTCAAAGACCTCAGCTGAATTACACAAACTCCTGCAGAATGCATCAACATAACATACATTCACACATAAAAGGAACACTCGCAGACACCCATATAACATAGAATGACATGCAGTAAAAACTGCTTCTGATTATATTAAAATGGAAAATGCATGTATTTTACAAATGGTGTTCCTGATCTCTCTCTCTCTGGCTCTTCTCTCCTACAACCTCATCTTCACTCCTCAAAATGAGATCTCAAAAATCTCTTTTACCTGAGGGGCTCATCGAGCTCTTCCCTCTAGGTCTACCTACTCTAATAAATTACATTCAATGGTTGTCTAGTCCAGAATCTGGGTCTAGATCTCAGTTGATCTTGGAATTAAAGTTGATCTACCTAATGCCTGCTCAAAGGCACGACTCCCATGGCTCACCAGCCTAAGCATTTAATTACATTGAATTTCAAATTTCAAATGAGGTTGTGCCTCTCTTAAATGCGCGATTTGAATTCGCGGACGT
>SNQJ01S0087276.1:0-11043 GCA_010110895.2 Picea sitchensis
TACTACTTAATTAATTAGTTAATTAATTAATAATCAAATTAATTATATTATATTATAAATTAATCAAATTAATCAAATTAATTTAAACATTATATTATATTATCCACCCCTTATTCAATACTTTCTTTTTTTGGATTATTTATTAAATTAAAACATCTTAATAATTAAGGGTCGTTACAATATGTGGCATTCAAGGTCATTTAGTAGAGGAGAGAAGGCATTATTGAAGGAATTTTGATACATAGCCATTAGAGGTTTATTGAATCTCAATCCTATATTTTTGTTATGTTTAAAATTCTAGAAACTCACAGACTTATGTCCAAAGTTACCACAAGAGAAACAATATCCATAGAAAAAAATTGGATTCCTTGGAATGAAAAACTTGTGGGAATCATTCTTTATCTTCCATCTTGATAGGATTCATGCACATGTTGCTTCCTTGCTTCATAGTTGGGCTGGTCCATTTCTATCTGCTTCATCTTATCATCTTTAGACTTGTTAAGATGAACCTTGAGAGCATTGGCATAGCTTTTATGTTTCTCACTAGTTGACATGTTGGTGCTTGATTCTCTTTTGAAATTTTTCATACTTTCCTTATATCATATCCCTATAATGTCATCTGGTGATCTCTGGTGGCTAAGAATGTTATCTAGACTTTCATATCCTTTTGTGAATTTCATTTGCGTCTTGGATTTCCTTAGATCCTTTCTTAAGGAAACTATTTCTTCTACTAGTTTGTCATAAATGTTCTCTTTTCCTTTTATTTGATTCATAAATATTTCTTCCCTTCTTTTGGCTTCTTCTAGATGTATTTTCAAGATGACTATATCTTCACTTATCTCTTTTAATTTTTCTTTATAAAACAATAATTGTTCTTTTCTCAATCTATTCTTTTTCTTGAGTCGGGAAATTTCTTCCAGAGAACTAATAATTTCTCCTTCCAAGTTTACTACAGCTTCACACTCTTTTGTGTTTGTTTTTTCTTGATCAAATTTGTGTTAGAATTCCATGCAACCTTTCCATAGTCACTTTATCTAGTGCATGCATTTCTTCTATAGCAGAAAACTTTGCATCAAGTATTGAGGGAAGAGATCTCAATACCTTATGAACTATTATAGCTTCTTCAATATTCTCACCTAGGCCTTTCATAGTGTTTACAGTATCATCTACTCTCAAAAAGAAATTTGTGACATTTTCATATTCACTCATTCTTAGGCTTTCAAATTGCATTCTGTAAGCTTGAAGTTTGGCCAATTTTACTTTCTCGTCTCCTTCATAATTGTTTACCAATTTGTCCCATATTTCCTTTGCAGATTCCAACTACGTTACTTTGACAAATTTTGTTTCTGCAAGTCCTCGTTGGAAGGCATTCATAGATCTTGCATTATTGTAGTAATTGTTTTTACCATCTTCATCAATTGGAAGAGTAGTTGGGATTTTATAACCATCTACCACAATATACCATATTTCCATACCATGAGACATCAAGTAGATTTTCATTCTGATTTTCCAAAACAATTTTTTTTTTCCATTGAATAGAGGAGGTCTGGCTGAAGAAGAAAAAAAATCTTGACTTGACATACTTTCTACATGATCTTCCTTCCATCTATTAGGTTGTTATTGAAGGTACTTGTGCTCTGATACCAAATGTTATAACTTACAACAATAATGAGGGGGGTGAGGGTGAATCAGTATTGTATCATATTTCTTAATTTTATTTATTTTGAAACAAATTAAAGTTGTTTAAACATGCTTACTTAATCATCAGTATAAGCAAAACACAAAACACAAAAAAAAAACACATTACACCAGAAATTTTACATGTAAACCCAATGCAGGAGAAAACCACAAAACAACTTTCTTTATGTTCTTCTACAAGAACCAACTTACAATTTACAATTTTTAATCTTGGTAGGAACCCACCTGTCACAAATGAGGACACCAATCTTCTCAAGCACCAACCTATCGTAGATAATGATTACACTAATCCTCTCAAGCACCTACTTGATGCAAATGAGGACACCAATCCTCTCAGGCACCAACCTATCACAAACAATGAGGATTCCAATTCTCTCACACACCAATCTATTGCAGATAATGAGGACACCAATACTTTGTGAGATTCAAATCACCATAGCACCACCTTACCACCCTAAATTTGGTTTTAAAATGTTCTTACAGAACTGGACCTTTCTCTACAAAATTTAATCTGATAGTTTCATTGAATAGTTATAGGTCCTCTTTCTTCTCTTTTCATCTGCAAACAAAAATTGAACATAGCATGATCCTATTTATAGTTTTTTTTCATAGCTTCCCCTTCCTGTATGTGGATGCATAATAGTTACATTGTGGACTAATTTTGAATGGATCAAAATTCTTTCAGTTATACTTATGTCTAAATAAAGTATGTGGACACATGATAGTAACATTGTGGACATATTTTTACCAAATCATAGTCCAGTTAGTTATATGTGAAAAAAATTTTGTTCCAGATATTTTGACTAACTCAAATGGACCAAATATTTCTTGTTTTACCAAATCATTCATTGTTGCAGTAATTCACATTCTAGTTTACAAAGAATCTACTGCATGGATAGAATAAGGGTGCAAGATACAGATCACAAGTCTTCAACCTGTCACACTTCCCTTGAAGCATACTTACACATTCACCCCACCAGATTATGAGCTCGCCCTGGTGACTCCAATTTTTCACTTGTCCCATCACAATCATCTCTACTTTGTTCAAATAACCCTATGATTTTTGCACATATGTCGTTTCACTGCAGAACAAACATCTGCTAATTCACTATGCAATCGCAGAAAAGGAAACGTGTCGTGGTCTACTTTACTTCTGAACTGCGTATCAGGTCATCCTCTTGTTCTTCGTGCACTCCTGGTAGACTCAATCACTTCCATGATTTATTTTGTGTCATTGATCCCTTTGTTCTTCAATCCTTCTGTGCACTTTTGTTTTCATCCTTTCACAATTTATTCTAGGAGTTTTGTTTCATGTGGATCTGCGATATTACAGTAGAAATAATCCTTCCACGTGCTTCCTCTGCCTATGTAGAAAGAATCATTTCCTCTTCCTGTGTAAAAAGAATCATTTCACGCACTTCCTCTGCATGTGCGCCAACTTTGTGCCATACATCCTTTCGCTCTCTTCCTTTGCATGTGTGCTAACTTTGCACCATACTATCTATGCACCATTTTGACATCAATGAAAACATATGCTCAACATATTGAGTATGAATAATTTACTTTTCATATAAAATTCAACCCCTCACTATTTAATTCATAGGACAAACATCATGCAAGAAATGACATTTTTTGCCCAATTATTATGGGCACATGTGCAATATAAGTTTCCAGCAACATTCCTCCAAGCATCAAAATGGAAACAAACATCTTATCCACTCCAAAATAAATTCACTCAATCAAGCTTTCCAAAAGCCATAAGGTTGAAAATGCATCTTATTAGCTTTCTGGTGAAAACAAATTTCAAGCATAAAAGTTCAAGAAACCAATCACAAATTCAAACCTACTCTTTACCTCGGGATGAGGATTCCAATACATGTATTTTGATTCCATTTATTACTATCTTGAAGCATGGCAATAGATATGTGCATAAAAAAATCCTTGTTACAAAAATCAAGGTTGTCATTCTCAAACAAACTAGTTTCTGGGAAGTCATTAAAGATGAAGAAATGAAAGAGAGAGCCTCATTTTAATTCTTATCATAAACTTGTTTTATGAAATGCACTCCTTTTATAATCCTTAAAAATGTTGGAGATGAAGTTGTCAGACAGTTGGCTTAGGTTGATGGAAAGTTGGTATGGATTTTTGGTTTTCATTGATGTCAACCATTGGAGAGTGATTGTAGATTAATGTCAACCCTTAGTGATTGATGTCAACCCTTGGAGAAGCCCAATAACGAATTCTGGTAGCACAAAGGCATGGGTAAGGAACATGAGTCTCTTTGAGGTATACGGGCATGAATATCATTGAATTTACATATAATACTATTATATATGGATAGTACATGTCATGCCATTTCTGGTGATATGTGGAACGTCTGATAACTTGTTGGCCCTCAACCAAGTTTTGAGGAAATCTTGGTCAGGTTTGACCACTTTTTGGACTTCGACACAATGATCGAGGAAGGAGTGCCCAGGTGGAGCTGAGATCTCATATCTCACTTGTTTTTAGGGATTTTTGGACCCAACAAGGGGTTCCCTAGGGTTTTTGTAATGGGTTATGGGATTAGGCCCATGGGTTTACCCATGATTAGGCCTTTTTGTAAGGGATTGTAAAAGTATAAATAAGTAGGAATGCATGAAAGGAAGAGATAATTAGAGAGCGAAGTCTAAGTGGTTAAGTGCAAGTAGTTCTGAGTGTTTTGTGCAACATAATGTGTATGTAAGGCTCTTTGCTCAATGAAGGAGTTGGCTCTGTGCCTTGACCTAATTTTGGGAAGGAGGATCTGGTGTTAGTGCGTAGATCTACTATCCTCTGCGAAGATTGGCTCTGTGTCTTAGTGCACAGGAGTGGATGAATGTAATAGATTGAAGAATAATAAAGAAGAAGAAGCAGTTGGTGGACCTATCCCCACACTGGGGTGAACCATGTATATCTTGTGTCTTTTGGTTGCTTTGTGTTGTCTTGTTTATGCTATGAATGTGCTCAGTGATTTGCTTACTATGTTTTTTAGATAGAACTGTTGATGCTTAGTGCTTCACTTAAACATGAATGAATGTTAGATCTAACTATGTCTTTTGTGCTAAGTGGTTGAAGTGTTTAATATTTATTGTTATTGCGTTGATCCATATTAGGGTTTGTTCTGGGATGTTAATAAAATCTAATGAACTAATGCATATCACCTTCTAAGTGTGGATAGAATACTCTGTGAAGTGTTATAACTACAGATCTGTGTCCCAACTTAGTTACAGAAACCTGAGTCCTGTAACCCCCCCTTCTTTTACCTCGAGTGAGACTTTGCCTGTTTCACAGGTGTTGTGGAAAGGGACGATAGTTAGGGTTTTTTTGGTGCGTTGTTGAAGCGTTGAACCTTGGGTCTGCCTCTGTGCCAACAAATGGTTCCATTGTCGGGACCTAAAACTGTGATTAATGGGAACTAAAGAGAATCTCTATGCGTAGATATGTTTTTGTAGTGCGCAATACTCTAATTAACTTGTGAAGCTCTGTGCTAAGAAAGAAACCCGATCTGAAGAAAAGAGGTAACGATCTTAGAAGAGGCAAATCTGTATGCTTTGATAGAGTAATAATTTTTGTTTCAAAAGCATGAATTTCAATATGTTTAATAGATTTTGTCCTAGTCTGAAAGCTAGGGCACAGTTGGAAGAAAGAGTTGATCTAATTAAAGCTAATAGAAATGAAGAAATATATGTTATTCCTATGCATATAAAGAATTTTTGGACTAATAAGTGGGTGTAGGAACCTAGACAGAATTTTTGTAGATTGCAGGTCTAGCACTGTGATCCTAGTATGCATTACAAGAGAGGTTGGGGAACATATAGAAGAAAAAGAGGATTGACATTGTGTTATAACTGTAGAAGACCGGGACATCTTGCTAAGGAATTCCTTGGTACAGGTCCTATATGTATTTGTTGTAAAATTGTTGGTCATGAGGTTGAGAATTGCCCGAGGATGATTGCTAAAGTTGAAAGGATGAACATGAAACAAGAAAACTATGAATAAAGTCAAGAGACGAAAAGCATATTAGAGAATTATAAAGAGAAAGAATTAGAGAAAGCTCAGACTGTGTTATCACAGTTGAAATAAACAATGAGTAATCACAAAGATGTTAGTTTACCAAAGATCCTAAAAGTAAAACAGTGCATAAGTACAAGAATAGAAGACTTCGGCATAGACTATGTCTTGGATGAGGAAACACAAGTGAATATTATGACAGAAGATACTTGGGAAATTTTGGGAAAGCCTACTATGGTACCTTCACTGGGAAGGATAGGCTTGTTTAAAGGTAAGATGATAACCCTATGTGGAAGAGTTACTAATGTACCTATTATTATCCATGGAACATCGACTGAAGAGGAATTTGAATTCATAAGTTTTGTTGAGAACATGCCCCTTTCCCTCTTTTATTGGGAAAGACTTGGATTCAGAAAGATCATATCAGAAGGAAAGCAAAGGAAGAAGTTACAGAAAATAAAAAGAAAGAACTAAGGGATTTCATATCTAAAAAAATAGATCGACTGATAGAAGAACGAGAAGTTAAGTCAAAGCAACCGAACGCAAGAGAATTAGCTATCGAGGTTGAAAGAATGAAATAAGGTTTGAAGGAACTATCCATGCAAGAAAGAAGAATAAGATAAGGGATATTAACTTCGAACCCTTTGGAAGAACATCAACAGTGCGAAGTCACTATGCTGGGAGAAGATAAGAATATGAATGGAAAGAGGAATCCAGAAACTGTTAGAGAGACTCTGATTACAGGGAAAATGGAAAATAATATAAATAAAAAGAAAGCCAAGTTAGAAAATCTATAGGAAGCTACAAAGAACAGATAGAAGACTTCATAGACTAGAACCTCGCAGGAGGCAGGTTCACAGGATTTGAACCTCGTCGGAATAGCAGAACCGTGCAAAATGGAACTTCGCCTTGGCAAAGTTATATGACTGTTGGAGGTTCCCCGACCGTTAGAACGACACGACGGAATGGATAGAAAAACACATTTATGGGAGAATAGACCATCGTTGGATGTTGAGACCGCATCAAAACGGAAAGATTCACATTGATGGAAGCATTCCTTCCTGTTGGAAGAATATATTATGATGCTCGCTTATTTAACCCATCGGATGTTGCATTGGGACCACTTGTTACTAGAAACTAAGATGTCATTGTCTGTTTGTCTACCCCACTTATCCGTTCGCCTACCCTGACCCGCCTGTTTAACAGTGAGAATGTCGGGCAAACCCACTGATTTATAAGAGTTCGTCGAAGAGGTTATTAAGAAGTTCATGATTGATAGAGCTATGTATGAGGGAGTATAGGCATCATCGACCAGGGGACTACAGGCCTCCCATTCGACTGGATGACGTTCTGGCCATGTTAATCCTGCAACTAAGAAGCGAAGTAAGCATCACAGTGATATGGAGAATACAAAGAAGATCGCGTCAATCTTACCAAAGTATATTCCACCATTGGCTGGCACGGTTAGCCGCGACATCATCCCATGTGACCATGAATACATTTTTATCACCGCGTTCATTCCGAAAGGAATACACGTAGTTGGAAGCCAGTTAGGACAGATCCCACTATTGAATATTAAAAATTTTAATCTCAGTGACAAGAAGAAATATACCATACTGGCACCCCACAAATACCTGACAAAGACAACTGGGAATAAGCCTCACCTGGTATCCTAGCCATGGATTAAGGAGCTGGCGTAGTCCATGATACTAAATGTGATGAAGATTCCCCATTTTGTCTGTCACTAGGAGGTTAAATCTTGCGTTAAAATACTCTTGTCGTGCTACCATGGAAGATACCTATGGCTCGACTGATAGATTACTGTGGATCTGCCATTGATCCAATTGATTACAAGTTTAAGCATGAAGGGACTCGACCCTCAGCATTTTTACGCAGGGAATGCCTCAGACCACTCTCTAGAACAACACATCAAGGAGGCTTACAACAAAGTCGAAAAGGTAAAGTGAGGCTACAAGGTATCCTCTATCCAGGATGGCACAGTGCGCCTCACTTTCCAACTTGTAGCTCGCAAGATCATAAGAAAGAACCGCCCCACACAAGTCGCTAGGTTCATGGTGGACCTCACAAGAAAATGTGTGGAGGGAATGTAGATGAATTGGGTGATTTACCTCGTCAACTAAATTGAAAAAGATTGTTGCGAAGCTCAAGATTAGGGATATGAGTTCCTTTTCAACTGGCTAATCATATTGATTGCATTTGTCACTTGGAAAATTCTTGAAGGAGCCACCTTTATAGATATTAAACCATCAGAGTCGTTGGCCGCTAGGTTTTCTACCTTGTGGTACACCAATGACATGTTGAAGCAATGGCAGTCAAATGTTGTGTTCCATGCATACTATCAACAACTGAAGGTTTCCATTGAAGCATTTTTGCGCATGACATCGTGCACCCTGCACCAATACAGAACTATATCCAAGTTCTGCATAGATCAACATTTTATCTATATCACTACACGCAAAGATGAGAGCAAGGAAGAGTTACAGTCATTTTACAAGATGACAAACGAAGACATGGAGAAGATCACAAAGGAGTGGCCAGAGGAGTTCCTTGTACCGATCGATGATGCAGAACTCTCCAACACTGACATCATAGGAAGCCCCCTATTCACCTAGGTCGAGCATGTCATACAGTTCAGTGCAACAAATAAGAACAAGAAAAAGGAGGAAGTTCAGAATATAGAGACTTATGAGGAGGACAGTGCCTCTGAAGAAAATGGATCTGTCTCACTAGGAGGAGGAGACGAAGAAAATGGAAAATGAGGAGGGGATGAAGGAGAAAATAAAGGATAAGGTGAAGCTACATCGCCAAAAGATCCCCCGACTGAAATAGTAACACCGCAAAAGAGGAAGGTTTCTCCGCAGAAACCTTCAGCAAGAAAGAAGACGCGCTCTAGAAAGCCCCAATTAGACTCCACGCTCACGGAGGATGAAATCATCTTGGTCTGTGAAGCCATGGAGGATGATTTCGAGGACATCTTGCAGATATATGGAGTGAAGTAGGAGGAGTTGTATGAAAGGGTCAAGAAGGAATTAAAGGAAATACAATAGGCTATTCGATCTGTTCGTCTACTGCCTACTGCGTCTTCCTTGTCGGAGATTGCAGAATTGGGGGATGAACCAAACCAAATGAGAAGGCTAGCAGATGCGACAGAGGCTCAACTTCAGAAAATCCAGGAGTAAAAGGAGAAGGCTATAGAAGCCTTGAAACAAGAAAAAGAGGAAGTCGTAGAGAAACTATGAGTAGTGTGGTATTGTGTAACCGCCTATGAAAATGAGAAGGAAGAATTTTGGGCAATGATCCAGGAGGAGAAAGTGGAGCTTCAGAGAAAAAAGGAGAAGTTGTTCGCAAAAATAGATACAGTCAAAGAAGTAGTGAATAGATCATGTTGGTCTATGCCAGGCTTGACACATGAGGAATAGGAGTCAGTCAAGGTTCAAGTCGTGAAGCTCATTGAGACCATCCAGCAGCTTCAAGCAAGGATAACAGAGTTGTATATCCAAGCAATGTCGAGCACTCTGAAAAAAGTGTGTGATCAGAGGGAAGAAGCCACTAATAACACAGTAGGAAGGATCAAATAACTTTCCTTAGAATGGAAACAATTGAGCGATAGAAGCAAGCAGACTTATGAAAACCTCGTAGAATATCCAGAGATAAGGACATTGGAAGCGTAGTTATAGGAGGCACAGCAGCAGGCACTGTCAATATAAGCGCAGATGAAGCTACTCATTGCAGTAGAAAGAATGAAGAGATATCAGGAACAACACGTGGTACAACATCATATTATTTCTATCGAGAGTAGGGTAATGGCAGTTGCACAAAATCTACAACCTGTGCAAGATGAATCCTGCAAGGTGTTTGAAGAAATTGAGGGACAAGGCTTGCAAATAGACCAAGTGGTTGCTACAGAAAAACAATTCCTGGAAGGGCCTATTACAGAGAATATGATACAAGAGATCATTGAGCAGGAGGCTCAGTTGAAACAGCAAGTCAAGGAAGCTCGAGTAAAGCTTGAGGCCTTTGAAGCAGTGTTTCCCAGACCTGAGTGACTCGGGACGAGTCAGAGGTGAGTGTTGGGGAAATGTTGGCCCTCAACCAAGTTTTGAGGAAATCTTGTTCATGTTTGACCAATTTTTGGAATTCGACACAGTGATCGAGGAAGGAGTGCCCAGGCGGAGTTGAGATCCCAGATCTCACTTGTTTTGTGGGCTTTGTGGACCTAGCAATGGGTTCCCTAGGGTTTTTGTAATGTGTTATGGGATGTTGGCCCATGGGTTTACCCATGATTAGGCCTTTTTGTAAGGGATTGTAAAAGTATAAATAAGTAGGAATGTATGATAGGAAGAGAGACTTAGAGAGAAAAGTCTAAGTGGATAAGTGCAAGTATTTCTAAGTGCTTTGTGATGTTGGGTATATGTTATATTCTTTGCATGTGTGTGTGTGGGCACATCAGATTCGACAACTGTGTCTGAAAATCCTTCTAGTAGTTCTCTTTGTGTCATGTGCATCGAGCGCTTTCCTAGGGGGGGTAGGTATGCCCCCCCGGTTACGCGCAGCGTTCGGGGCAGTGCCCCCAATTTTTTTTTTTGGGGCGGTTTTTGCTATTTTTAGCTGTTTTCTAAATTAATCCTGGATTAAGGGATTAGGGTTTTGGTATCTACAGTATACCTAAAAACATTGTATATATTGTATGTTGAATGGTGAAATTCAATATAATGAAATAAGAAAGGTTTTCCCGATTGAGGGTTTCCGGTATAAATCTCTATGTACTATGTGAATGAGCCATTGATTAATTTTTGTTTTGCTTAAGAATCTATATGAATTGTTGTACTTCACAGGTTTAAAAATTACATGTGGTATCAGAGCTCGTTTTTGGCTTCAGAGGGATGCCTTTGTTGTTGAGGGTTTGGCTCGGTCATGATAGATCAAGTTTATCTTGGGTATGTGATAAATTTGGGTTTAGTGGGAGATTTTGTAGTGGTTATTTGAGTGTAGAAAGAGGAATGGTGAGATCTTCTAGAATCGAGATAGAGAAGTTCAAAGGTAAAAAATTTGAGCTATGGAAGCTCAAGATGGAGGACCTTCTTGTAGACAAAGAACAATGGATCGTTGTGGATCTTGGTACACAGCCTACTCGTACACCGTCTACTATCACAAAACCTACTGGTACACAACTTACTAGTACACAAACTATTGGTACACAACCTACTAGTACACAAACTACTAGTACACCACCTACTAGTATGTCGAAGGAATATTGGGAGAAGTTGGACAAAAGAGAAAGGAGTACTATTC
>SNQJ01S0087277.1:0-29253 GCA_010110895.2 Picea sitchensis
TCAATTTTGCATGCTTAATGCTTCTTAGTGCCCTAAGGGAATCTAGCTTAGCCTTGTGATTATATTGTTGTTATAAACTAAAATATACAACCATTAGGGCTACATCAAATCACTCTTTAATCGTCTTTTGTCACTCTTTCTACCACTGAAAATTGCAAGTAAATAGTGATAATTATTCTTCTTGTCAAGGGCTTCCATTTAAGTCCTTTTCTTGTGAATTTCAGGGGCTAGAACTTGTTGTAGAAAAAAAATTATACAGCCACAAGGCTGCCCTAATACATTGTTTATAACATTGTTTTGCAGCCCTATTTTGCCATCAAAACTTGTGTTTAACTATTGGGACATTATCTATATGATTAGGCCTTGATTACCCAATAATTGTTTGATGTTTTGGATGGTTAATATTACAGCTAGTAACTTATTTGTTTGTTGATCTATATATTTCTATACTGCTGCTATTTGGGATAGAAATATTATCTTGTTTATTCTTCATTGATTAAAGCTTGGTTTATGATCATTCGTCTTGTTCCAGGAAAGGATAACATTGTTTTGCAGGTACTCAACACTTGGCAACCATTCTCCCTCCACAATACTCTTCTCCAAGCCCTATATTCATCTCCAAACTTGACCTATAGGGGTTTCACCCATCATCACATCACTTTCCATCTCAATCCCCAATAATTATTTTGATGTTTGGATGGTTAATATTACGCCTAGTAACTTATCGTTGTTTTGTTGATCTATATATTTCTATACTGCTGCAATTTGGGATAGAAATATTATCTTGTTGATTCTTCATTGATTAAAGCTTGGTTTATGATCATTTGTCTTGTTCGGGGAAAGGATAACATTGTTTTTATGTGTACTCAACATTTGGCAACCATTCTCCCTCCACAATACTCTTCTCCAAGCCCTATATTCATCTCCAAACTTGACCTATAGGGGTTTCACCCATCATCACATCACTTTCCATCTCAATCCCCAAGGTTACCAAGATTCTCCCTTGTGGTGATTTATATTATCACTAAAGCAAGGGAGGCTCATCTCTAAGATGACAATAATGGGTAGGCACTCTCATAGTTGTCACACTCTTTTGGTTTGAGTCAGGCTTTTCCTCTAACCTACAATTTGTGCGATAATAGTACATAAAATACAACATCTCAAGAGACACCATCGAGATTCATGATCTCAAGTGACATCACAGGATTACCCTCCAAATTTCCTCCCGATATTTTTCCACCAACTGCATATTAGTGATAATAATTTGATCTCCTTAATGACTCTAATCCTTCTTCTTTTACATTTGAAAAAATGCCCTCGGCACTTGATTTAAATCAATGCAATGTAGCTCAAAACTATTTAAGGGATATGTCCTAAAATAAAAACAATAGTTGGTGCAAGGTCACTGAGCTATGAATGTTGTTATTCTTTGAACTCATTTTTTAAATACCCTGTAAAATTTGCCCAAATTAACTTTCATACAAAAGGTTTATTATTGTGGAAATAAATGCCATCATAGGTTGTGAGAAAAAGTGATTATTTAGATACCTAAGTTGTATTGTTTTGAAGCTTTCATGAGCAATATAAGGTGTGTTAATTGTATTTGGTGCATGAAAACAAATATACATCAGCTGTAGGAGCAATTCCATGGGTATCTTGATGGGATGGCAGGTGGAAAAAGTAATGCATGTGTCAAACCACGTTGCAACAAGTCTTGTACTCAAGGATTCATGATGTGCTTAACCAGGTTTCCAAATATTCACATATTCCCTTAGCATGGTGTGACCATTGTAGTCCTTTGTTTCAAGCTAATAAAACATGTCAATTGATGGTCAATGATACATGATTCTTCTTCGTGTTTGGAAAGGGGCAATTGCTCCTTTTTTATTTCTTTTGATTTTTTAATCATGGAGGAGAAAGGAAAATGCATTGCATGACATTTTGAATGCAATTGAAGTGGCATGGAGACTCTTCTATCTTTCCTCTTTCCATATATCTAAGTTTCTTCTTATAATAATAATAATAATCTATTTTTAAGGTCACGGCCAAGCCACACCAAATTATGTATGAGACCTCCTTGTTTGTGGGACAAGGGACCCTCCGCCTAACCATTTGACTGGTAAAGTCTACGTGAGGTATACATACCCTACCCCCTAGATCTGAACTTGTATATCATCACCAAGATCGATTCTTGTAACTTTGACAAAATATTCATATCTGAATCTTGTTATTATATCACCAAAGATCGATTCTTGTAATACTTTTCATAAATTGTTTTCCATCCCATTCGTAGATCAAGTGTTGAGTTGAATTGGGTACTTGTATTTACGTTGGCATCTTCATTTTTTTAACAATGGGGAAAAATGGATCGATGATGGAAAAAGTCGATGAAGAGATTAATGAGGGTTCAATGGAGACAAAGTAGGAGACGAAGGCAAATATCGGAAGTATTGAGAGGGGTTGCTACAGCTTGAGAGGAATATAATGGTGGATTAAACTTGGCATTTTACAGTCTAACAAATCGTATGTTGACAAAATCTGCCGAGTTTCTACATATGGGTGACGAAAAGTGAGTAATTTTTTGTTTCAATTTATTCATTTAATTATTTTTTCACAATGAAATGTGGGAAAAACCTTTAATTATTGTTCAACGTTACAACCCGTGGTGGAAGAAATTACAGCGTGTGGCTTGCTTGCTCAGTGTTACAACCCGTGGTGGAAGAGCAACACTAAATGGGGGTATTCATCAAACGTGGAGAAGACTTGGAAGAAGAATATGTGTAAGGGTATTTAATGGGATGGTTTGATTACATTGTCTTCATAAGCAAGTGATGGATGGTTTGTAAGTTGTCTTAAGTGTGACCATGCATGGCCCCAAGTGTAAGCAATATC
The DNA here is from genome assembly GCA_010110895.2 of Picea sitchensis. Taxonomy (NCBI): domain Eukaryota; kingdom Viridiplantae; phylum Streptophyta; class Pinopsida; order Pinales; family Pinaceae; genus Picea; species Picea sitchensis. Next base: position 2,893 of record SNQJ01S0087277.1, read on the forward strand.
TATGGCATTCCTGCCATACTGTTTCAATATCACTTCATGAATATTGAAGTATATGCATTGTGTGCCATATTGTTTCAATGAGCATTCAATGGATATTGAAGTGTATGCATTGCAATAATGTATACACTCACTTAGTAATAATGCATCCTAAAGTAATAATGTTATACTTACATTCATTAATATTGTCGGTGTATTAACTAATCATTAATTTTAGGGAATTTTGATTTTTATATGATTTTATATCATTGAAAAATTATAAAAAAAATCCCCATACACTAAGGGAATTAAGTCTCATCGATATGTTTGGACCAATTAAAATTTCCATTGAGTAAATTGCAAAATTCATAAATTAATTTATATTTTTTAAAATCAATTAATAAATATTTTCTAAAAAATTAAGAAATAAGAAGCTAAATAATAGCTAATAACATTTTATAAATTGCTAGAGTGCAGGTATTAAAAATGGGATGTTGTTTCTATCTAAATTAAAGTTTTCAACTACTATCATTCCTTAATAAATAAATGTTACAATGTATTTCTCTTCCATTACTATTGGCTCATTTTCCATTATGATTCTTCATTCCTCACATTTTACATTTTTTATGGTGTGCCTTCATAAGTATATGAAGGCAGTGTGGTTCATTTGGGGTTGTAGTCTATGTGTAACAAGTTACAATATTTCTTGTAATGTTATTAAAAACTTCTCATGACCTTACAAGCTTATTATTATGGTCTTTCTTCTATATCATAATGTGGACTTGTAATTTTTAACTAATTCATAAAGTGTTATATTTCAATGATAATTTAATCATTGTTTTATCCCTTCATGTGTGTTTATTAGAGATCTAATTCAAATCAACTAGACCAATAAGCTTTCATAGACACCCTTTTTGCATGTCTTTATACTCTTCACTAGTCAACCTGTAACAATTAGCATTGACTCGGGAAAACATCATCACATGGTTTGTGGGAGAATAATTAATTTTGAAATGACATAATCTTTCAGAAATATTGAACTATCTGTCAAATTATTAGATTGTGCATTTATCGAGATAAAACACATGCAGCCCCTTGACCACTATCAAAATTGATCTAAAGGCGGGAATCTCAAGCAATTATGTTTGATGCAATCAATGTTGATGATCTTTGAGTGGGTAAACCAAAAATATTCAAGGATTCCTCGAGTAATTGACCAAATTAATGGACAAAAACCCTAGGAGGACCCATCACTCTATTTAAGAGCCTCCTCCATAAGGGTTAGGAACTTTAGACAATCTTTGTATCTTCATAGAGTCGTGGTGGAGAATTTGTGAGTGTTTGTCTTGCATTCACACAATTGAATACCAAATTATCCCTTGAATCCTAAGAGAGAATGAATCCTTGAAGATTTGGAGCATGGAAGATCACCATCACATATGAAAAAGGTAACCATTTGTATTTGATCTTTCATTGATTAATAAGAATACTCTCTTCTCTCCTCAAAAATTCTATTGTATAGTTTATGTTCAATGATGTGCATCAACATTGATTTGAATCATTAATAGATCTTAGGGGCTTCTACTTTCTCTCATACTGTAAAGTTAGGATTTTACTATTTTGTAGAGAGAAGAAATGTTTATGTTGGTCATTGGTGGTCAAGACCATTGTTGAAGAACCATTTATGGTAGGAAAAATCATGTCCTTTTCATGCTCTACCAATTCAAATTGTAACTAATTCAAGACTTGGAGTGAGTTACATGTGCCCTTCTCTCTCTTTCCTAAAACCCTAGTTCTAGTTGTAATGAGGTGCTAAGCATGATTACTTCTTGAAAGAGGGTACACTAGAGATTTTATTTTTTGTGCACTAATAATCCAATATATGAATGAGTTTTATTTAGTCATCCCTAATTTTTCCCCACTTATACCCCACACCCACATAATAGGTCCTCTCGCCACCCTCAACCCTCACCCCTGTTAGTATCATTTTTATAGGTATATTAAATACATGACATGACCAAAGGGACAGGTTTTAAATGTAACATAATGTAACACATATGTATAGAAATGCCTTAGTAGTTCAAGGTGCAGTAGTGAATAGTTATATATAGAGATAATGTATTCGTTATTGACATGTGAATTGTGAAGCATGAAGGTACTTGGTTATTTGGAGGATTCCTTGTTAGAGTTATTAGGTAACTTATTTATTATTGTGCTCACATAGCCTTCCTACATGGTGTACTGCATTTTTTGATATTTTGAGTATTTTGATCATAACATTTGGTATGCTAAAAATATCAAACAGGGCTAGAAGTACACACCATGTACAAAATGTCAACTTGGAGCACAACTCCAATATAGATAAGTTACACAATAACTCCTTAAAAGAATAACAGAACCTCCTCCAAATAACCTTGGTCACCATTCATACTTCACAATTCACATATTTAATAATGAATACATAATCTCTATATAGCTACTCACACTTGCACATGAGGCCCTCTTATCACTAGGCTATCCCCTTATTACATATGTATTTACATATTACATGTACATTTAGGGTTCCATTATGCCCCCTTTGGGGTCATATCATATACATTTAGCCATATATAGTTCCCCTTTGGGTCATAACATAGCATCCTCCTTCAAAAAGTTTTGTCCTCAAAGCTTTGCATTTAAAGGCTTCACATGTGATGAAACCAAGTAATATGACTTCTTATGTTCCTTCTTCTTTCTTCATTCCATTGTTGATGATTTATCCATCCAAAATCAATTATTTTGGTCTTAATCCTTGGTGTATGAAGTTGTTGAATAATTTTCTTCCTTTGATTCCAAGGTATTGTTTTTGAAGCTTCTCCAATTTGTAGTCATTGTTGGTCTCGGATAATAGCTTGTTGAAGAGTAGTTTGGTGATGCCTTGTTACATGAATATTGACAAGTATTCCATCTTCTTCTTCATAATTTTGACTTCTTGTATTCTTTGAAATGTTTCTTGGTAATGAGGGTGTCGATGCAGTTTCACATTTGATGGTCTTCCTTCACTCAGACATACATTTCATCTATCTTCTTTTCAAATACAATGAAATCCTCTTCATCATCTTCTTTTTTGCCCTTGATCACTCTGTGCCTTCAAGATAACAACACCATCATATTTGGCATGTGCATCCTCTAAATGGTGTTCAACTTCTTCAAGTATCTTTTTGTGACTTTCTTGAATCTTGTCTCTTTCTCTTTGACTGCATCGTGATCCATTCCAACAAATTATTATGACGCCCTTCTTCAATTCCCTCGCTTTCATTTTTTACTCTTTACCTCATCCATATTTAAGGATTCCTCAACCTTCTTGCAAATTTCCTTCTTGGCAGTATTTTTGGTAGATTCTTCATCCAATATTCTTCTTTTCTTTCTTATTTCACACCTTCTTTCTTCAGCACATCTTAACTTCATCCAATAGTTTTTATTATGATTTCGTAAATCTTAAGCATATCTCTCTTCATCTTTCTTTTTCATATTTTCTCTTGATTCATCTTTTTCCAACTTTCTTTTGCTAGTCTCTTTTTTGTTTTAGGTTCTTAATATCCCTTAATGAGCATCTCATTAAGGGATATTATCTTAGATATGTCCTCAAATCTCTTCCTTCTTAATCTCTTCCTTTGCTTATTTTAATTCATCTTGAATTCTATACATTTCTTCCATTTTTGTATCCCTAATCCATTTACCTGAGAAGATTTTTTCAAATTCCTTCCCATGTGGAGTGGAATCTAGTATCTTCATCAAGGCTTCCCACCACTTATGAGATTCACCTGAAAAAGAAAAATATAACCCACAAGTACCTATAACAATCCTCATACAATATTCCTTCACCATCCCTCAACCATTCCATAGGATTATTTTCATCTTTATCTTCATCTCCACTAAAGTTAGGTATTGTCATTGATTCATAATTCAGTTCTAACCCTAATCCTTGACTTCTAATATCCATATATTAAGGATAAATGTTTCAAATAGTTATAATCCTTACTCTAATCTCTTCTATGTTTTATCAATGGATTTTGAATCAGCTCAATCGAACATTCTAATCAACAAGCTATGATAGTTTTAAGTGAACATACCTTTGAACCTTGATTTGGAGTCTCACCCCCTCCGGCTCTAATCATACTTATGATGTATCTCTCGCACTGCCCTTCACTAGTAAAATTCAGACCTCATACTAAGGAAATTTCTCTCAAGAATGTCACTGTGTCTCCACTAAAATTGATGTGCTAAGTGGAAGTTACATAACTCTAACAATACTATTGATTTTTGGCTCTTCCGATAGAGAGATACTTGTATAGCGTGCCCCTCACAAAACAATTGATATAAATTATGAAAAATTGTACTAGAAATGCTATGCCCTATTCCCTATTCAATTCTATTGGTCTCCGGCTTTGATTCTATGAACAAGTTAAGGATGTTTTACCCTGAACACATAAGTTTGAGATCTGGTCGTGACATAATTCCCATCTTCCATAGGGTGTACCCCACAAAATTAGGGGTGACCTGTGGTTGAAAATTTTATCAGATATACCTTGATCATTTCTATGAATGTTCTCCATATTTCAAGTGGTTCAACAAGCATTGTAACAAATTTTATTGTGAAATTTTATGTGATGACTAAATTCAGATGATTCCATAACCCCTATATCTTACACAGTCTATATCTCTGCAAGTCTAATGCCTAAGGAGATGAAATTTTAACCCAACATGTACCTCGATACATATACTAAATATCCTCCAACACGTTCCTTCTAAAACATTGTAAAATAGTTATAGCTTAAAATCTAAGGTGTCTCGATGCATCGTTGAAACCCCAAGACCTTTGAGTTTGACACCAAATGTTAGATCCAAAATGCTCAAAAATATCAAAATAATAGAAGTACACACCATGTAAAAAAATGTCAACATGGATAACAATTCCAATATAGATAAGTTACAAAAAAACTCCTTAAATAATAGGGGAACTACCTCCAAATAACCCAATACCATTCATACTTCACAATTCACATATCAATAATGAATACATGATCTCTTTATATTTAACTATTTACACTTCTGTAACATGAGGCTCCATTTATCACTAGCCCACCCTATTACATATTTATTTATACACATTACATCTACATTTAGGTTAATTAGTGCTGCCCCCCTTGTGGGTCATATCATATACATTTAGCCATATATATGCCCCTCTCAATAAGTAACATAGGCCATGGAGCATATCAACATACTACTCAACAATGTCACACCTTAAAATTTGCTATGAAAATTTAGAACCTAGATGCCATCCCATGTTGGCAGTGTTGAAATTCAGAAGAAATAGCAAGAGAATCGAACAAAAGAAACACAAACCCAAATTTTGCAATAAAGAGAAGAATAAACAAGAGGAGAAATTAGCTAAGGGGAGTGCAACCCTCGAGAGAGAGAGAACCCAAGAACAAGTGCACTAGAGAGAAATAATCAAGCACAAGAGAGCACAACACTTAATAGGTGTCCTTAGGAAAATTACTTTATTAAGAATGAAAATTGTGTATTTATACACAAACCTAAGTAGGGTTCTTTCTCCAAGAGGATTTATGAGCCTAAAAGTGCTGTAAGGTTAGCCTTAGCCAAACCTAGAAATATAATGATGAGTACTATATAAGTTCAGTGGCCATTGAAAGTGAAGGTTACACCATTTTCAACAGGGAACATGACCTACATTATTACTACTTTTCACATTGGATATATTAGCACAAAATAGTTGATTTCCCTATTCATTGCGTTGCACTACCAAATTTTCAAGAACATAGTGCCACCTTGACATCACACTTATGCCCCATGAAAAAAACTGAAAAATTTACTTAGATGACATGACAACAACAACATGACACATGTCACACTTGGGACACCAATTTCAATCTGAGAGATTTCCTCAAGGCCACTATCATTAAATGATGAATAATAATTGGCCCAACTGAACTACCCAACATAAATATCCCATATCTAAAAACATGAATAATTTGGGATATATATATATATATATATATATATATATATATATATATATATATATATATCTTAGTGTCTTGCATGAATCAATGAATTTCAAGAAGGAAGACTTGGATGTCGATGTATGTGTTTCCCTGTCATTGATGGGACATAATGCCCATAACATTGTGGTTTCCTCTATCATTTGCCTTTGATCCCACATTCCTTCAAGATACATTCTAGTTTAGGCACTTCAAGGCATATGCCTTGCTATGGCATGCTTGCAGCTTATCAAATGGTTTTCATTTTCTCTATATCATCAACTTGATAATTCTATGTATGAATACATGCATCATGGATACCCATTTTAAATAAGATCCATTTTCTTCCACTCTTGTTTGATTTGGCACAGGCCAATATTCCACACCATGTTTGGTCACATTATGATCCTAACATGAGAACCACACATGTTTTTCTAATGCATGCTTGCTTGACACTTCAACATGCATATATTGAATGAATGACTATTAACATTATGACAGAAGCTAAAATCATGTTATGTTCTTTTCCCATAACTCAAAGGTTGTGAACACCTATAAAGATCGATGAACTTACATAATATAGGGCACTTTGTTTTTAGTGAAAATAATATTGTATATGAATTCTATCAATGCCTTCGGTCAATTTTTGGTTGTGGCAACACCCCAAAAAATCAAAACTATGTTGTGAAATAGCACATCAATATGTGGATAGAAATCATCATAAGTAATAACTGGAGAAGGAGAATAATCCATCCTTCTCACTAAACTTCTATGTATCCTATGTATTATAGTATAGTTAAGTTTATAGAGCTTTCATTGCACTTTGTGAAAGCATGAGGATTGGTATAAAATAGAGTTTAGGATATTTCAATGTGGTCCAAAGGGTGTGTTGTAGTCAAATTTTTGAAAGGACATGTTTGTCCTAAACTAGACATGTGTCCCTTGTTAGGTGTTCAAGCACGTGAACACTTCCTTCAACACCCTCCATGGATTGGCATGACAACATTTATCTATCCATCCTAACTATATTGAGCTCATGAAGGAACCTAGTAATGTGTGCAATAAGACTCCATGCACATCCTTGTGACCTCTTGTCTCCTTAGACCACGGTCATATACAATCCCAACAACAATCCCAGTATGTGTTGGAATCATGTATTCCATCTACCCCTTATCATCAAGAATCGTTATCATTGACATATTGTAGGTTGGCAACCTCTAATCTAATCCAAATAAAATGTGAGATGACTATAGAGTAATTACCCACTATCATCTTTAGATAGATACTCCCCACTCTTTAGGGATGATGAAAATCACCACAAGTGGGGAATATCAGACCTAGGGGGTTGAGATGGAAAGTGAAGAGATGGAAGGTGAAACCCATTAAGGTCGAGTAAGGAAGTGGTGCAAGGATTGACAAGAAAGTGTAACACCCTTGTTTCATTTGGCTTGTAATTAATCATAATTAGTGGTTTCCATGCAATGGCATGTAACATTGTAAATATATTATTGTTTAATTGTAACCGCCAACAAATGACTATGGGGTGAAACCCTCAAAGTATTGGCCATGATACTACCAAGGGAAAGAATGGGAAATCTAAAAATGTATTTCATTATGTCAAGATGACCCAAACTTCCTTACTAAGATATTTTGGAATATTCAGACTTATCCTTAGCCTTGATGACAAGGAAAGTCGGTTAATGAGGAAGGATTGATGGTTGAGAAATCAAACACCCTCAATGAATGAAAATATGGAAAATATGGCTAGGACAATAGAGTCTACCAACCAAAGGTACAACAGCACCATCATGCAAATTTTAGACACCCATGAGTTGCATTTTGACAAAAGAAACAGAAGGACGGGTCGAGAACCTTTGGAGAGGATGCATGTAGGAAAAGGCACAAGAAAGGTAAAGAGGGGAGACACCAGCACATGAAGAGAACTCGAGGAGATTTTAGGGAATTTCAAAGTGAAAGGAGCAGGTCACAAGACTGGTATGGAAAAACCCAAGAACCCATCCTGAGATGAGAGGTCACTGCAGCTGATGCTAGGAAGGAATCTAATAAACCTTGAAGAGGGTTGAGATAGGAAAGAGAGCTACTATGAGAGAACATGTGAGTAAGCACAGGGGAAATCCTTAGTGGTATCATGGTTTATAATCTAGGGTGGCCTCAAGCCTCAAGTGAATGAGCATGCAAAGTCTATGTTTGGTTGGAAATGAAAACACCCACACCTGGCTTATTGATTAATCACACCAGAACTGCATAAGTATTTCTTGTACTCTATGTATTGGAATTTAATTGTGTGGATATAATTTCATGTATTTTCATTCGTGGGCATGTATGCTTGTTGAAGGGAACATTGGTTGTTTCACTGCAAGTATGTATACTTGAGTAAGGATGGAACATAATGAATGGTCATCCTGTGGATGTTTCCATGAATAGACTTGTATGTATGACTGATATGAATATTTTCATTATCTACAAGACTAGTGTGTCGTGAAATATATAAAATTATGGAGTGCTTTACGCTTAGAATAATTATACCAGTTCAAGAAAGATCCAACAAATGGTTCGAGATGAATGGTTGTAAGATTTCCTTAAAGGTGAATACCTTATTTGTATCCACGAAATGAAGAAAGGCCAATACATGTCTATAGACCCTGTATTCTCCCTCTTTTTTGCATGACTTAGTTATGGAGGATTGAATCCTCGTTCATAGGGAAACAACATGATTGTGCTTGTTGTGAAACGTATTATTAAATCCCCAGAAATACCCTGTATGGGTCAAAGAACCCTAAGCCATATATTAAGTCTCTTGTAATGAATTGAAAGTCCTATTAGGCGCAAATATTCATCCAAGAGATGAAAAGAGATCATCTTAACGAATTATCTATGTGTGGGGTAAGATTCAACAAGGCTTGGTAAGCTTTAGATAATACTAAGAGGAATTTCATGAGTAGATAAGTTTTACTTCGGATTGTCCTTCAAAGGAGAACCCTATGTGTTTTAGGATAAATCCATAAGTGCAGAAACAAACCGATCTCCCTGCATCCACCCGATCTCGAAATGTCGTAGCGATTGCATACTACTCTTCCCTAGTTCTAAAGTATTGAATGGACAAGAGAAGAAGGATGATGTACTTACTTTATGAAAGCCTCCTTATCTCTGTTGATCCCCCCCGCCTGCTACGATTTTACAGCCCAATTACCTACAACACAAACCAATCACAACAAAGAGATTATCATATTCAAAACTCTAGACTATACATGTGATCAAGGAATCATATAATAATGTGGATATCATCATTATGGGGAAAGGGACATATTCATATATCATATTAACCGAAAGAAAAGAAATACAACCTGAGCTCTGATGTCGTGAGATCCCCTCAACCAAGCTTCTAGCTTTGGATTAATATCACACCTTGCTCATCATGCATGAAGAACTTCCACTACTAGAGACCTGCTATCGCCTCTCATTTGTCACATCACCTCCACAATAATTCAACACCACCCTTCAATATCTACCTTGGTTAATTTGCTACTAACTTCTTCCATGAATCATCCCTTCAATATATAGGAAAGGATTGTGTAGTTACTTGATAGAATGTAATCCCAAGATATCCGGAGATTCATGAATTTGCCAACCATTCAACTCCAACTCCATCTTTCTAGAAGATTCCTTCTAGAAGGATCGAACTTTATTGTTTCTCCATTAAGAATCATTTCCGCGACTCGACCTTTAACACAAGAGTGAAGGTCCGCGATTCACCGAATGTACCGCTGGAACAAAGTACTCCGCTAAGGTAATATATGTGCGTACCAAGCAGACTGCCTCCAAAAGAGTGATTTGAGATTGACAAGTGTAACTTTCTTCATGAAAATGATCTTAAAGAAGAGCTTGATCTTCTATCACCATGTCATTATCGTGTCATCATCTTGATAACCAAATGAGGATAACGAATGCCCCCCAAAGTCCGAGAGTGGAACCAAGGATGTACCGAAGACTCTTTGCAAGTTGTATGTGCGTGGTCATGGAACCAGTGCTAATATTTTACTCCTGGACCCAAAACAATCAAGCATCGCCATATACTTCCACACACCGAGGTAGGCATTCCCATACCGTGTCATAGACTAACGACGCCATAAACAAAGTCATGGCCACCAATCATTAATCGTGGATCCATGTAGTCATATCAATCGTGAAAGCACTAATCGAATACACCAGGATCCGCGGCGACAAATTTGTAATCAAGACCCACATAGCCAATGAAACATACACGTTGGATCTAAGGTCGTAGTCAATACATTAATCTAATTTAACCGAATTATAAAGACAATATCCAGTGGTCTCTCAATCCCATCACCCAAAAGTACTTAATCTAACCAGCGGATTACATGTGTTGAAGTCGAACATAGAAAACCACTTGATTAACGGCCATTGATGTATAACCGTTAACAAGCGAGGGAAATCACCATTAATGTCAATGACCCCAAGGTACCATAGTACAATAACCGCCAACTGTGAATAAAATGAGTTGATGTCGAACACACGGAACCTTTCGATCGTGGATCACCGATGTAACCATCAAGTCGAAGCTTATGAACCTTGCCATTGAGGCATGCAAGTCTAAGGACTAAAAGATTCTAAGTCTTAATCCCTGATAATGTGCTGATCGCCTTAACAAGACTCGTCACTGTGAGGGCCTCTTTAATGCATCCCCCATCGCTGGTCAATCTAAATAAGTAACGAGTTCTGAGCGGAAACGTGAGCATGAGACAATTTGACCATGGACACAGGGAAGGCCGACAACGAATGAAGATACAACCCAGATGGCCAATTCAATAGAGGTTTCAAATGGGCAGCTCTGAACATATGGATGACACCCACCAACGAATTTGGCAAAGTACTGACTCAAAGACGACATGGAAAGACCTTGTAATTAAATCTAATCGAGAGACAAATGGATTTCCCAAAACCGCTTCAAATGATGAATAAGTAAGGTGTCATGTTCTAGAGCGACACTTACCGCCAATTAACATAAAACGTAAACATATCCCTTTCCCAAATTTTCCCCCACCATTACCGGCAAGTACCTCTTTATTTTACTAAGCTTGAAGAGGATCACATATGCTTGTTGATAAGCTCATCCTTCGAACGAGTCCCTCGAGTATGTTTAACTTAACCCTAAGAAGGAGTGGTTCGTCCTATCAATGGTTCATTAATGTTTGTTTAACGAGTCCAACGATAGTAAACTCCGGGGTTTTTCAAGATTATAGAGTTAGGAAAACACTCAAAAAGAGAACTCTCTCGCTCTTCTATTACCAATCCAACGAGACCCAAAAGGGTTAAACTATCGCCGGAGGATGCATAAGTTCGGCCACTTTAACAAGCTGAAAAGAACAAGATCGCTTCGCAATCTTTTCATGTTTAGGAGTCGTGAAGTGCTTCTAAAGTCAACTCTGTCTTTTCAGATAACCGCGACGTTCAAAAGGGATAAACAACGCCTCTAATCTCGTCGCCTTTTACGCGTTAGAAAGGGTAAAATACACCTGAGGTTTTTCAAACTAAAACCATAAAACTCATAACCGCATTAACGTAAATGCAAAAATTTTGGATCCATAATTGTCCCGTGAAGGGCCTCGCTTGACCATTTTACTATTCCAATATTAGCAATTAGGCCGTAAATAGGCATTATAATGAACAAATAATAAAACCCACTTTTTGAAAAGTAAAAGTAAATATATTCAAGTTACCAGCTCATTTTTACCATTTGTGTTTCCAAATTGCCAAAATAATGCCAAAGTGACCAATTTACCTACGATCTTCAGAGTTCGTTCCTGGGAGCTACGGTGCATCAGATCTCGAGCCGTCCGGATCAAATAAGTAAGTTTCCAATCCTCTCTCTTTTCATGGTTTAAGATCCTGACTATTCCCTATGGTCTTGTTGCACGTTAATAGCCACACCATGGTTCTCAAATGGAGAGAACGCGAGCACTTAGGATGAAAAATACCGCCGCCGAGAATCATCCAGCCTACAATTGTCATTTGCTGAATTGGCCAGGGCTTCTCAAATTCTTCTGGATACTGGGCATGAGAGCCCAATTACGTCTGTTGGAACATATCGTCACATGTGGGACCCTGATCAAGAAGTTTTCCGCGTGGGCACGCACACATTGACCATAGACATTGAGGATATTTACTTCATCACTGGATTATCACGAAGGGGATCACACGCCACTTTGACTGGCCCTCGTAGGTGTATGAAAATCGAGCTAGTATGTCGAAAAGATCATGGCCGTGGTGCGTCAGAGATACGAGAGGGAAAAGTTGCTATCCGGGGAGTGAGAGATATCACCTTCTGCATCATTCTTCGCGGACCATTGCCTGGATGGCTGTACGCCACCCTCACATGGCTCTACAGAAGCGTTTCGTGACGCTTCTCGAAAAGGTTCGAGCCTAGAGTATTCAATCAAGTGTATGCAAGTAGTTACCGAATCTCAAAACAACGACAAAATGCAGCGGAGGACTTCAAACAGCTTAGTATGGACCTCGAGGTTTCTTTCTTTCCTCAGGAGAGAGTCCCGCAGTACCGCCTCGTGAGACTGGCAAATTTCGTCCTAGGGGAACCACGTGATGCTTCAAGTTGGTGCCACCGCCACTTGCGGCATGATTGTGACCGGATCACAAATATGACGACCGCTTTTTTCTGGATTGGTTCAAACCAGTGGTGATGGTTGAGGACTATGCCTATGCGTACCGATTGAGAGATCCTGAACTCGCTCTTCCTGAGGGTTCACGTTGGGGAAACATTGGTGTTAGCTGTCACCATCTTTGAGTTTCTTTAAATGTTTTGTATTTTAATGATTTTAAATGTTTTGGATTTATTACACAAGCACTAACATCAAATGCACATAACACGATGTTGGATGCTACTGCACTGAGTTCTCCCATACAAATAAGCAGGAGAAGGATAGTTCCAAGACTTCAAAGATACCGCAGACATTCATCGCATGTTAAAATCTAGAGGGGTTTATGCATGACATTCCAGGCATGTCTTTAGATGAGGTCCCACGGAATGACTGGCCATAATTTGGAGTTCCCCGCCTATGGGATGCTGTTTCATAGGTAGCTAGGACTCTAGTATGCTACCATGACATCAATGATGTTCGCGATATTATCAGCATGTAGCCATGGGCTTCCATTTTTGATCTTGGGTCTTCTAATGCATTTTGTAACAAACACTTTTGATCGACATATATATACATTATTAATACCTACTTACTTTACATCAGGTACATGTGTTTGATTTATAAATGGTTCAAATGTCTATTCAATACATAATTAGCTAACGATCGGTTAATTTATTAAGATTTCTTGGAATGTGCTGATAATTAATGTAATCAAAATTTCTTCCAAGAGGCGAATCCGCAAAATAAACTCTTAATAATTTAGGACTTCTAATAGAATAGACGCTACTTAGCTGTAGAAGTAACCAACTGCGAGTCAAGTCGACAACCAAACGCATCTAATTCCAAGAGAGATAGCATCACCAATAACTCAATAACGACACTATAATCTGCTATGTTGTTGGTTGCTCAGCCCTAGACATACACCTTGTAGAGAAATAAGTTCATTCGCTAGTATTAGATTGCCCAGCAGGTTGTGTTCTCGAGTAATCACGCTAGCGCCATCACGGCTACAACATAAGGTAGCGAAAACTCCGACATCGGATAATCAAACACAACGCAACCGGAAGGGTACAAACCAAATATCGAAAAATTTAAATAATCACACACACTCGCGATGATACATAAAATACAAGTGTGTTATGCACAAAATGACTCATGCATAATATTTCTTCAAGTATAACCCATTGGTTCACCCAAAGGTATCCCATCATAATCTATCAAAATTATATGCCCCCACAAAACTTTATATAACAATATAAGGACTTCGCCACATTGGTTCAAATTTGCTACCCCTAAGATCTTTGTCTTGTTCATTTAAAAGAACAAGGTCTCCTTCGAAAAAGACACACTAGGTTTCACATGTTTGTCATAATCGCGCTCCTAACTCGTTTTTTCCGGCTTCCGACACCAAAGTAGCATCAATGGTTTCGCTCTAATCGCATTAGATACAACCGATCGCTCTTCCTCACCAGAAGTATTTGGTAGAAGTTCTAAGGCTAACTTCAAAGATGGAATTTCTCGTGACTTATAGGTAGAATGGTCATGCCATATACTAAACTTAAAAGGTGCTGTAATCAACTCGTATGCACTTAATCGATGTTCCATACCCACAATGCCGAAAAATAACATTGTGCGCCAACCATTCTTATGGATTCCTATCATCCGCCTTAATCATAGTGATAAGACCTTTGTTAATGGCTTCAACTTTGCCATTAGATTGTGGATAATAACGCGTTGAGCTATCATGGCTTAAGGCCCAACTCTCCGCTAGTTCTGGCATCATATTATTTCTAAAATGACCGGATCGGGTAACGCCCGAGGAATAATCGAGTAATGATTAATGATTAAAGAGAAAAGGCCGCACCTCCCGCAAGATATCAAATGTCGGCATCACCGGCCCATTTCAAAATAACCACGACGATAATATATCCATGCCCCTACCGCGAGGGTGACAGTCATGATAAAGTCAATGCCCCATTTGATATCGATCTATCGGAGACTACGCTGTGGTGAAGCGGGAGGTGGTGTGACCGAATCTTGTGTTTGTAGGTCTGGCATGCATGACTCTTTTGAACAGCAGTGATGCAGCCTTTAAATAATGAAGGCCAAAAAGTATCCTGCACGCAAAATATTTTCTCTGAAAGTAGCATACCCGTATTACGACCGCCACATTGCCCCGAAGGGTAATAATTCAAAGATCTCTCGGCTTCGTCCAAGGTCAAACAACGTCGAAAAACCGAACCAACTCCTCGACGATAAAGAGCATCGCCAAGAATAATATAATTACTACTCGATAACTAACACCTATCGGCCGTTTCGCACCTGACAACTCGGGCCTAAAGTCGGGTTTGGAGATATATGATGGTATCTCCATACCAAATATCACTTGTATTAATGAGGAAAAGGGACTCGTCGCGTAACGAATCCACTGCTACATTTTCCGTTGGTAAGCAGGGAAAATCACAAATCAACTCAAGAAAACTAGAGACTTCTTCGATGTAGCTCTAATAAACTCCAAATCGAACTCCGAGAATAACCATCCACTTGTTACCGCCCCCAAGCAAATTGACTCCAGTCAAGATATGTTGTATTGTGGGTTACAAAGGAGGTTCACGCCGGTTTTTCTTCGGCAAGAATATAGTGGACGGAACGTTGGAACCGCTTGAACAAGCAAATGTACGCCTCTACATGTTGATATTTAATCACTGTAGAAGTCAAACTTCAATCGCAGTAATGTGAATAACATAAATTCATCATGGGCATCATCCTCCGAACGAGAACCATGCCAATGGTATACCGGACGCCTGGCAAAGAAAGTAGTTCTACCGTAATCCGAGGAAAAGAAGAGGTTTCGGTGGTACGTCTCTCTAATGCTTCAAAGGCATCATTGGCAACTTTATCCCGGATAAACCTGCAGTATCCTTCTTCAAAAGACGCCAGAAACCCTGGTAATCTCTATGATAGTTCGATGAACCTACTAAGAAAATTTGTTTCCCCAAAACTTTGTAACCGGCGCAGAAGGAGGGAGGGAGATTAAGAATCGCCTCATCCTTGATAGGATCCACCCGGATGCCATGTCGTGAAACAATAAAAACCAAGGAGACGTCTGGATTCCACGCAGAAATACACTTTAAGGTGGATTTAATCGTAATACCCATAGAATCTACAACGAACGAAAATGGCTCGAGATGCATAGGATGATCAATCCGATGCAAAGAATGGGCGTGCAAATCGTCCAACGCTGTTCATCCGTAATATCGCGGAAAGCGGATATAGCTCGAACGTAGCACCGCCAGTTTTCCGTAATCGAAAGGAAGTTTCCTCGCATGGCGCACCCCAAGGACAAATGAACGCAGCTTTGTGTTGGTCCCTTCGTGGAGCCATATTGATCCATTTATAGCCGAAAATCCATCCATGAGAGAAAAGATTTCACGCTTCTACATTATCAACACCGGGATCGAATTAAAGGGGTCGGGAAATGGTCCTTAGGACAAGCCTTGTTGATATCTCTATAATTCCACACAAACGCTAATACTACCACCTTTTATCGATCGGCACAGGGTTAGAAACCCAATTGCCAAGGCTAATGGGTATATAAAACCCGCTTTAAGTAATTTTTCAACTTCAAGCTTAATGGTCGCGGTTTTACGTGGATGAACAGGGCGGAGATTGCCGAACGGGTTTGCCTCCAGGGTATGTCTTAATTTCATGAACCACAATCGAGGGTCAATACCTGGCATTTCCTCAGAACTCCAGCGTAAAATATCAATGAAATTCCTTTGAACAATGACGCAGGTTGATTTCGTCCTATGGAACATGAGGCTCCAATATGAACATTTTCACTATCCCGTTTTCACCGGAAATATCGATGGGTATCGAGGGTGAAATGCCACTGTGTTCCCTTCAACACACTTCGTAGATCCGTGGATCGGTTAAAATAACTTAATAACGGTCGACCGAGTAGAAATCCGCTAGTAATTCTCCGTGAGTTTGTCGCTTCCATAAACAATATGGAACGATGATGTCCATCGTCCTAAGGTGTCATCCAAGACAGACATGACTACCCTCAGTCGGCCGGAAAGACAACACTAAAAGGATCAAGAGACAACTCCTCAAGTAAGAAGAAAAGGGTTGCCGATTGAATAGCTTGGTAAGCGTACTCAACCGGACTTAACGACATAACGTTAAACGAACATGGTCTCCAGGATCATGGACTATCCATGGGTCATCGGACACAGGACGTCCGCGAGGCACGGTAGAAATCATGTTAATACGCAATTGACGAAAGTTAGGAATATTGGGTGGTGGAGGTATGGGAGAAGTACCCATTAACGCATTTAATCTTTAAAGCCCCATGCCAACATTCTCATAACCTCGAAAGTTCGCGAATGAATGGTACATTGCCCGCATCGAAGTATCGCGATTGAAGAAGGCAAAGTTGATCGATCTACCGTGACCACTTTTCCTCATGAGGAAAACGTAGAACACCTAAAACAAGGTGGATACCACAAAGACGCATAGAATCAATCTAACTTCAGCCCAAGTAAAAGATTATAATCAGGGAAACAAAAACTTCCACTTATCCGGACGCAACTTAGTCTCTCGCAAGAGTGATCGCGTAACACGCACCACCATAAGTTTGAACCCGTGAGTCGCTGAAGCCTCGCAAAGTGTTTTGTGACTGTTAAGGGTGGAGAACCAATGGCTTTCCAAACAAGGAAAAGACACGACACAAAGTTGAGGCACCTCGTCAACAACCGTCCACAATGCTATAGTTCTGGCAACAACAACTTGTATTTAACCAGAAGTCGTATGGGTAACCTCGATGTGCTCGGTTAAACTTCAAAGACCATACCTTTAACGGTAGACTGGATTCCACCTATGGTTTAACGTGGCCCTTCGCCGTGCGTATCGTGACCGAGGACTCGAGGCGCATTATCGCCGAAGGTGCTTCGTTTCATCTTCTGCCAATGTCAGAAGTTCCGAAAGACGTACGAGGATTGAATGCCTAATTTCTAATGACACCCTTTGGGGTGGTCGATAACCGTATCAAGGTTTGGTCTGTCGAGATGAAGAGGACCAGTAGTAGATGGATTCGTTGGAGCGGTTGAAACTAAATCAGTAGGTGTGTTGTCAACCTTCTCTCTTGAAGAAGCATAGTCTTTGGTTCGAGTGGCAAGCGAAACAGTGTCTTTCCTCTAATCACCGCACATTAAAACATAAGATTGATTGGATGTGATGCATCGTCATCATGAATAACCAACGGCCCGCTTGTTGAGATGGGAAGTGTTGAGACAAGACAGCTGGAGTGGACGGTTTCGGTGTGGATTGGAGGGACTTATGTACTTCAGCACGTCTCTGACAATCCTTGGTGTAATGATCATCATTACACATATAAGGATAGCGTAGTTTCATGTTTTGTCTCGGTCATCAACAGGAGGAGATTTAGTTTTCTCATTCGGATTATTGTTCTTACCCTCCTTATTCTTACCTCCCCTTCTTGAATTTATTCTACCCCAGGGTGTAGATTCGAACGGCGCTCAATTTCCGCGGTTTTACCCTACTGGAGTGGCAAGAGACGAGCATCTCTAACATTAGAAGGATTGGTTTTGTAATACCAGACAATGCATCGAATGGGTTTGAGTGGTCCCATCACACCATCAGCTGCATGAAGCAACCGAGCGTAAGTAAAAGTCGGAAGTTCCGTGATCTAGGTAAATCAGAAGTAAGTCATATAAAGTGCCAATTTGAGAATAGACAAGATCTAAATAATGAGCACGACTAATCGCATAGCCCGCCGGTAACAACACCTTCCATGGCAATATCTTTCCCAATTTTGTTTACAAATGATTTTGTAAACCACCAGCCAAAGAATCCCAGGGATCGAAGTTCAAGTTTACTAAGACGCCTCCTCCGCCACTCTCATGGATGTGATCAGAAACATGAGCGATGCGACTTCGTTTAAAGGAGTGTTAGGATCTCATTCCTGTATCGTAACGAATCGTTAACTGGTAGTGCGTAAGAAAGGACATAGCAAGAGTGTTAAAATCCGGAAAGAAACCTCGTGGTAATTCAATGTACTAATTTCGCAGTTGTTAGACCTCCGTATATGCGCTGGAAAAGACGCAATCTAATCGAGTCTTCCATCAATGAGTTAGATGAACAACAAACATGGAAAGTCATGACGTTATTATTCGGGTCCTTCCCATCGAATTTTTGGATGTCCGATGGAAGCTTTGCGTGAATAGCGTGCCATTAGAGAGGGACGACAGGATCATTTAGAATTCTAGACAAATTTGGAAAATCCAGAGTGGCAAGAAAGGCAATTGCCGGTTCACTTGAGGGTACCGGTGACTTTGGGGCGGAAGCCCGTCGGTAAACCAGTTGGCATATGCTTGCCCTTGATACCATAGTCCAGATCTGAATATTCCTGGATATGGTTGGCCTTGTGGGACAACGGTTGCCCCCGCCGTGATTCTCGCCAGCAAGATTTTGCAAAGTTGAGTCCAATATTGGGCCAATGCCGAAGGAATATTCTATCCTAAAGGTGAATTTGGTCCTCCATTAATCTGGACATTCCCTCGAATTGAGTGCCAACCGGAGGTTGAGTAGTTACCGCTGGTTTGTCCGGGAAAGGAATTGTATTACTCTGTCCACCAACGGGAATTGGACATTAGGTGCAACTGGCGGTAAAGTGCCACTAGGATTAACAATACCGGAACCCAGGTAGAGTTGGTATGAAACCGTAGAATAGATGCCCGTAGAAACCGCAGGACCACCGAATAACCAAAGCAGAGGTGTGAGGTGTTGAAAATCGGAACATTCAACGTCAATTCAAACGCTGGCAAACTGTGGGGTAAGATTGGGATTAGTTACCGGAGTTCCTCTGGCATTTATCTGTGGGCAAGAGTGGCTGGCCTGCGATCTCGCTTGGAACATTGGTAGTGTTACGATGAGCCACATCTCGTGAGGTAAAACAAAACGATAAGTAGTGGTGGTCGGGTAATTTCCGACTCCCACACCGGAGAGTCGTGAGATTCGGGACCACCAAACAAAACTCGATGTAAATCTCCGACCAAGCAGGATCTTGTCGTGATACACCGTGAGAAGGCCCAGCAATTGAATCAGGAGGTGGAAGATCGTCGCTAGAAAGATGAAATTGCCCTTCCGGTCTTTCACCACGACGGATATGGTAACCCTCTATAGTATTATCAATTCTAGGATTTTCAAAAGAATTGGTTTGTTCGACTCTAGGAGGTGGTGAAAACTTCGTGTGGACGCCACCATGTCCACGGTGATAAAGGAACGAAGAGGGATTTCAAATCTCTATCTAGGAGAATCCTCGAGTACACTTCGGTGTCCGGATGTAAGACCGAGGCTCGATGTTCGAGACAAACCTTGCATCCTTACGACCGTCGCGGGGAGCAATTGTAAACAATTATCCCACTTCCCAACAAAATCCTATAGTCAACTATGAGAATCAAACAAAGACAATCTCTAGTAAAAAAAAAAAAAAAATCTAGAAGCAATTCACCAAGAAAACAATACCTCTAATTCAAGTCACTAGTTGGTGATGAAATCCAACATCGCATCAACGTAACGAGCATGGGCCATTGTGGAAAAGTTATTGACGCACTGCTAATGTACCGTACTTTACGCCTGCAAGCTTCCACGCTAGTAATTGTGGATTTACCCTCCAAGGAGCCCTCGAAAGTGAGTTTGGCTAACGCCGACCTGTGTACCGGTGAAGACTTTCCTCACACACCTTGGGTGGGTACCTAAAGAAGAAAGGCCACTAAGGATACCACGACAACAAGATCACCGGGGAACAAATACAACCGATCCACACGCTAGTGGGCGGTGGTATCGAAGCCCCGGAATCACCAAAGTTTCCACGCCAGTAATTGTGGATTTACCCCTCAAGGAGCCCCCTCGTATCGACGCGGTAATCTCTAATCGATGTCAACAGCAAGTTAGTATCTCAAGCACACCACGCACCTGCAATGCTTGACCCCTTGTGTTAGGTGCTGGCTTCCCTGGACAATATGTGGTCAATGGAATTTTACCCTCCTATTCTCAAGATAATTATTGTGTGTTTCAACTTGAGATGTTTCTACCTCCTACCCAAAAGCACTAGCCTAGCTATATGTTGCGAAAAAAAAGAGCCCTAGAAAAGAGTTACCAGATCAATTTTATTATTACGCAAAGATTTTAATGTATCAAGTATTTACTCACAAGTAACTAAAGTGAAACTCAATGATGTGTAAATCAATCTAATCAATGCAAGGATATGAATAAATGTAATCTTTTCATCCAATGAATGCTAACTATGGGAGAGAGAGAAGACGCATTTCCAATTCCAATGCAAACACTACAATGTATATGCACTTCTCAATTTCCCTCGTAAATCAATGCAAATAATCAACTATCAATGAAACTTTTCTAAATATCCTTTCCAAAACTTCAAAACTCTTAAATTCTACAATTTTGATTTTCAAAGTTTGCAACAAAAGAAAAACAAAACTTGAAAGAAAACAAATGGTTCACTTTCCAAGCGGAACTTTGATGACAAAGAAAAGAAAATCAAATCACCAATGAAACCCCCAAACAAAACTTCTTCTAATGATAGTAAAAAACACAAAACAAACCAAGGAGCCTCTGAACGAAAAATTGTTCTTTGAAGCAACAATCAAATAAGAAACACCAAAAAATCCCCGACTTTCAATCAATCACCCACCTTTAACCAACATGACATAATCAACTCCAGTCATCAAAGAGAAGAAGAATGCAAACAAGGGCTAAAGAACTAAAGTCAAGGAATCAAAGCAAAAACAAGCTCAAAACCCTAGATTAGATCTAGGAGGTAAATCAAGCAACAGAAGTGCAAACAAGTGAAATGATAGGTCAAGAAGACCCGAATCAACTCCCCTATTGAGCTATTGGGCAAACCAAACTTGAGATCAAAAAATTTTCAAAAAACTTTCCGCAAGCCTTGGACACAAGTAAGGACTCAGAGGTTTCAGCCTAGCTTATGTGCAGATCAAGGCATCTATAATGCGACCGGACTATATATGCAAAAGGGAACACGCATCTTCCGCATCGGCTAATGGGTGCTGCTATGGAAACTTCTGAAAATATAGAAAATTTTCAAATTCAAGCACAACCTAAAAAGGATTAACCTTTAAGGTGTCTCATGGTATCCTAGAGACTCAGAGGTTTACAATTTAGAAGAAAAAGGCAAGAGAGGAGCAAATGGCCACAAAGAATTACGAAACCAAACAATAACTAAGGAAGTTGTCTCCCCAATGGAGTCGCCATAATTTTGTTTTTTTTTTTAGGATAACCGTAGTGCGATTAATAAATTGATTCTCCTGTACATCCAATTGATCTCGAACAAACAAAGGATGTATCACTACTTCTTTCCTATAGTTCTAAAGTATTGAATGGACAAGAGAAGAAGGATGATGTACTTACTTTATGAAAGCCTCCTTATCTCTGTTGATCCCCGCCTCTACGATGTTTCATATCAGTCTAATCAATGACAACACAAACCAATCACAACAAAGAGATTAATATGTTCAAAACCTAGACTATACATGTGGGATCAAGGAATCATATAATGTGATATCATCATTATGGAAAGGGACACATTCATATATCATACACCTGAAAGAAAAGAAATACAACCGAGCCTTGATGTCGTAGATCACATTTCAACGGCTTCTAGCTTTGAAATATCAATAATACCTGTTTCATCGCTTTACGAAGAACTCTCCACTACTTCAGATGACCTTTATGGTTGGTTCTATTTGCCAGTGCGATCAATTTCCATACAATACCACAATTTTCAATATTCACTTTGCTAATTTGCTACTAACTTCTTCCCATGAATCATCCCTCAATATATAGGAAAGGATTGTGTAGTTACTTGATAGAATGTAATCCCAAGATATCTCGAGATTCATGAATTTGCCAACCATTCAACTCCAACTCATCTTTCTAGAAGATTCCTTCTAGAAGGATCGAACTTTATCGCCTTCCATTATGAATCATTTCAAGACTCTCTAATCTTTAACACAAGCAGGAAGGTCCCCCAGATTCGTGATCGAGCCGCAACCGCTGTGGAAAACAAAAGTACTTCCCAAGAAGGTAATACATGTGCGTACCGCATCGGCTCAAAAGAGAGTGATTTTGAGAGATTGACAAGTGTAACTTTCTTCATGAAAATGATCTTAAAGAAGAGCTAGATCTTCTATCACCATGTCATTATCATGTCATCATCTTGATAACCAAAAATGAGGATAACACTATGTTTAAACAAGGAGGAATCGCATTTGTTCAATCAACATTGCGAGAAAATCCTAGCCCTACATCGAAGGGAATAGGTGTCAGAGGGTCTGAATATAATCTTGTAATAGGAATCCATTGGGGAGGCTCTCAACTAATGAGGGCCATTGATCTCATCGGAGAGAGGCCTTGAGGAAATATAGACCATTGTATATCTTTCAGTGGGTATCGTCGGAGAATGACGGTCGAGGTAGCCATGTATGCCTAGAGTGGAGGCACTCTGATGAAAAGACTCCAAGGAAAAATCTAGGCCACACATCGGTGAACAACCCAAAAAGAATCTATGTCGTAGTTTTTTGTAGGAGTCGTAAATAAGGCTAAGAGAGGAGGCGATGTCATTCTAACGAGGATGACACCTGTCAGCCTGTGATTGGTGGCAAGGACCGAGAGTAAACCAGGGTCATTAATTCAGTTGAAGAGAAACCTTGGTCGTTATATCCAAGTTGATGGGACTCCTACGGGAGGCACTCTGAGGGAATATCTGAGTGTGTAATCAGAGAGAGATATAACAAAACGAAAGTCGTCGATCTATCGCAGGCTCTATAAGATTCTCCTACAGGAGAAACTCTGAGGGTAGATCTAGACCGTTGATATGTCAAGAGTAGAGAATCTTCGAGAAGAGGTTTGGGTTGTCGATCTTCCAAGATCAAGAGGACTTAGTGTACGATTGGGATCGTTGATCCTTAGTTAAGGGCTCAAGAGGATACCATGTGTTGAGCCCAGAAGGTGCCATGTGGCTTACTGATTTGGCACCTATAAGTAAACATTTTGTGAGAAATATGACTGACATGTGTTAGGTGGTGATAATTCCATGTGACCAGCAAAGATTGTGCCATGTGTCAAGTGGCTATGATGCCCCATGTCCAACAGATATCCTACCACGTGTAAGGTGGTGGACTTTTCAGGATTTGACCTTTTCGGAGTGGACTCTAAAGAGATCAGAGTATAGCTCCAAAGAGCTCAGAGTAGGACTCTGAAGAGAAGATCAAGACCATTAATCAATGAGTGGTGAGACGTGATGATGTTTGTCGATCTATCATAAATTCCACTTAATCTATGAGAGAATGTGGTGACGACATGATGGTGTGGCCTACCAAATAGATATTTCACATGTCCAAGGTAGTGGTAGGTGTCACCTAGGGGTTGGTCGATGGGACAAGGGTGGGTCCCATTGAGCGAAGAGGTCCTTCGGATATTCATTTCAATAATGGTCATCATATTTATCGGGGTTCATCCTTGGAAAATCTGGGTCGTAGAAATTTAACATATCGTTTAAGAGGTAGAAGGTGGATGAATCGGGATAAGGTCAGAATGACAACAACACAAGAAATCGGTGACGTGATGCAAAATGTCGATCTATCGATGGGAAAGAGGAATTTCATCTATTGATCTATCATGAGATTTATTCACACGATGAGTGAGGATGATGACGTCATGATTGAAGTGGAATTCCAATAAGGTATCCAGAGCGTCCTTAGGACGACAAGTGTTAACTATCGGTTAGTTGACGAGGGTGTAGAGAAGGAATTCGATGAAAGTCGTTGATATCATCGAAGATTTAACGAAGTGATCTAGACTTTTGGATCATAGGAAAAGTGGGAGTTTGTCATGGTCACATTCGATCAAGAAGTGTCGACGATGATGGAGTGATCACCGACGATGAGGGAGATCGGGGCGAACAACAATTGTTCATCTGTGGATGGACAAGGTCAAATCTCCACCATAGATCTCACAGGTCACATCTGCACACCGTGTAAACCATTGGGAGTTGTTCATTAATTCTCACACCAAAATACATTTCCTACGTGTTTAGAACCATCAAGATCAAGGGCTGTGAGTCGTAGGATCTGGGAAAGATTCACTTTGGTGTATCATCGTCGAAGGTCTTGGAATAGTGAGAGTGACCCATGGGACAAGAAATACCGAAGACGACGAGAATGGGCTAAGGGATTGGGTATGAGGAATGATCACTTAGGTGGTAGGGGCCACATCAAATGGAATGAGTGACAAGAAGCCACGTGGATACCACATGGCAATGAGGTGTACTTTAACCATGAAATTCTATAAAAATTTGAGAGGCCATAACTTTTGATAGTGAGATCAAAATTAAGCATGGTTACAATTGTTGGAAATTTCTCGATGAGAAGAGGATGATGTTATGCTCAGGAAATTTTTTTGAGATATTTGAGAAAAGAAAAAATTATAATGCCCCATCCCTTAAAAGTTACATAGGGGGTTGGGTGTGTTACAAAGTGGTATCGGAGCAGGGTTCAAACACTAGGCTTGGATGGGTCAAAGATTAATCATAAGACTGGTATAACAAGGCCAAGATGAGCCTGTTAGAAAGAGTTTCCCTATGTAAAAGGCTTATTTATTATCTGCACTAACTTCTTGAGAAGAAGGACTACAAATTGAAATTTTGTTTTAGAATTTCGTACAACAGAAAAATTTGCATGTTGAGCTACAACAAAAGAATTATAAATTTTGCCTTGTTAGAATGATAAATAGTCCCACGTGAGTGGGAATATACTGACTGGAAATGGTGGAAATATTTCAATAAGAGGGGAAAAAATGATAGAGATATGTCGTAATGCCATATGAGTCCAAGAATGGAGCAGTTGAATTGTTTTATTTAAGTGCAATGTTGTTTATCTGTTTGGGCAGGAAAAACATCTGGCATTTGTGAATGTCTGAAATGGAAAAATCTTGTTCAGGGATGCTTAAGATCAAAGAGCAGATAAACTAGTGATTGTAATGTTGCCTCTAAGCATGGGCAGTTGGAGCCTCCAGAATTTATGATAGTTAAAAATATTTCTGTGGTTGGAGTTTTCATAAATTTTTACCTAATAACATAAACCCTAATTAAATAAAAAAATAACTTTTACCAAAACAACCTAGCCGACACTTAGCTTTCACGCCAATTTCCAGTATTAAAAACAAATCTTCTCATTATCTTAACTCAGGCTCATTGTCCTGAAGATGGATCCTGATTTGGATCCGAAACGTCGACACTTTATGATAGTTGTTTACATGAGGTTTGAGACCCTTATGGAATAATTCCTTCTAGACCAAGGAATTGGGTATGGAATCGATAGAATCCTTGGAAATACTAATAAAAAACTAAACCATGTATGTGTAATTCCTCATGATCAGAGGACTGATGAAAGTTTGTAAGATCAGTTTACTTGACCTTTAAGGGATGGAAATTTGTAGCTAAGATAATCTAGTTAAGTGAAAGTAAAGAAAGAATCCTTTTTGGACTGTTGTTGTTCCTCAAAGGAGGTAGAGTGATATGG
>SNQJ01S0087279.1:9774-42188 GCA_010110895.2 Picea sitchensis
AGAGATGGAGGGTACTCCATCTCTTCTTCTCTACCCTCTACGCTTCTGTACCTCCTACGCCTATAAGTGATGTTCCGTAGCCCTTCCTCAGAAATCAATGTCACCCACAACTGGCCAAGATCATGCTCTGATACCACTGAAATATTCTAAGTTGTGAAAGTGAGGAAAAACCTTCAAGTTTTGGTGTTGGACTTTCGTCAAACACTTTGCATGCTTCTGAATTTATGGCTGTAGGTGAAAATTGAATGGACAGTAGGCTGTCTCGTTGTTTTGTTCGCTAATGCATTAGTTTTCTAACCCCTTATACCTCCCTAATGAAGTGTCATGTGCAATTTTTGATGTTTGGAAAAAACCCATAAAATTATGATAAAAACATTCACATATCAATGAGCAAAACAATCAATCTCAGGATGATTTTATTGAATGTCAATGGCTGAGCTTATTACAATCAAAATGGCATAAAATACCTCTCATATATGATGACAAAGACTGATAGGTGACACTTGCAACCTCCAATCTCACCCAGCGATGAGAAAAACCCCAATTCTGTCCACACGATTTGTCAATGGAGGCCGACTCATGTGTTGGCTGTCTGTTGTTTGGTTTGGGCGATTTGGCAGCCCCCAAATCAGAAATGTGCTCCTCTATAACACCGGGAACAGTCAACAAAAGGGGAATGACCATCAACAATCACCCTTCTCATCCCCACGCAGCATAAGGAAGAGATACACGGCTCAAAGCATGAGGAACCCGGATCATCAAAGGAAATCGACCAACAACTTGGTTTAGTAGTCCCCACGACTTGGAAATGAAACAAAATGCAGCCACCAATCAACCACACGCAACAGCAAGGTATGATACTCAGCCCAGAAAGAAGATGCACGGCCAGCTCCCAATGAACTCGCAGCAGCCAAGAAAATCGTCCAGCGGCCTCCTTGCTTGACCCCTCACGCAGCAAATGAAGGACATGCAGCATGTGGGAGAGGGAGACACATCCAATACCAAAGAAACACGTAGCCACACTAGAATATGCGTCCAGCCCAAGGAACTCCCAATCCTCTCACATGAGCCAGAGAAAACACTTCCTCTTCTCCAAAACTGAAAATGAAACCTCCTCCGACAAAAAAAACTCCTGGGATCACAATGCCAGTTACCTGCAAATGAAAAGCCTGAATGGATTCTCCAATTCCACGGCTAGGGCAGATAGTCTCACTGCCGAATCTAAGATTCCACGGCTAGGGAAAATAGTTTCACTGCTGAATCTGAGGTGCCGAATGGGTTCCCAACTGAAACCCTCGTTTGCTCACCGAGCTCTTCTCCAAATCCAATTTTCAAAATGAATAGTCCATAATCTCTTTTCCCCTCAATTGTCCTTTTTATTCATTCACTTGTACTTTTCTCCATTAAATATTCATTTAATTATTAATTAGAGAAAAATACCCTCAAAGAGGGGTTTAATAATAATAAACTCACTTTTCCTAAGTTTTCACTTTATAATTCGAAAGTGACTTTACCAGTCTCGTTTCCCTAGCTCATCCATCTAATGGTTTATGGGAAACTGCATAAACCATCACGGTATCCCGACTGCCTAGGAAAAATGGGACATTACATTTAACCTCAAGGTTCACACGACTACCTGTTTCACCGTACCTTCAAGGAATTACTCCCCGTGCTAAACCCTGATCCTTCGAGGCATTGAATATGAAATAAACGTAGTGGGTGGGCGTGCACCTTACCTTCACGAGTTTACTTCCGTAAACATGACAAACCACCAGAACTGGGCAATGGTTGGGGTAGGCCCTACCAGCCAGGGGGAATTTCAGGGTAGGACTGGGAGGGACGCTGCCTAGGATATTCGTCTATTAGGTTATATCTTGATCGAATGTCTCCATTCCTGTTGTTCACGAACTACAAAGATTGCGTTAGCTTGCTCTGATTAATTGGTGAATTCTTCGATACAATAAGGTGGGGAGAAAGACTGTTGCTGAGAAAAGGACAGGGGTCAATACAATTTTTGTTGGGCAACAGATAGAGCCATGAACAAGTTGAGCACGTCTTTCAACTTAGTACCATAAACCCACCCACTAAGCATTCTTTCCCTGAATCCACCTACCCTCATCACTTATTAGAACCCAAGCCATCCCAGGCTGACCTACCCCACCACCAAGCAACCAATAGGATTTTGGCGAGACTATTACCCATATCTTCCAAATATATAGAGAAAGGTGTGCGTGCATTACTATAGATACGAGTTCCTTCCTCGCACATCCCTAAATTGGGTTCCATACTCAGGTGAATACTGTAATGATAATACCGATCATAGGCCATAGGTCAACCATCTATTACTTCTATTGTTGGAGAAAAACCTGTAGATTGTAAACTCATTTTGTGGGTACCCCAGTCGAGATGCAGAGCCTCATGTTTAGGGGAATTCATTTATCAATCATAAGACCATAGAAGGGGTAGGTGTGACATGCGATATGCAACTTGTTTACTGTTGTACCCCACCCGCTATGACTGTCATAATCCGGCTCGCTTGCTATGACTATTGTAACTCGCCCAAGGGTGACTTAGTGGTTCTCTCTTTTTGATTCCAAACTCCTATATTATCGCCCGATCCTAACTCCTATTACTCCTATTTCTTGGGTGCTCTATTCCCGATTATGAAGCTGACACCCCTATTTATCTATTGATTACCAACAAAGAATGTGTTCCATCTCCGAGTCCAAGCTAAAAGCTCTCACCTATCGCCTACCCCTTTTCTCAGAATTAGAAGGAGGACAGATCTAAGAATTAGGCCTAGAAAACAATATCTATTCGTTGAAGGTGGGAATATATCAACCAATCTTTATCAGCTAACAAATTCTTATTATAAGTGAGAGGAAGAATTATAAGTGATAGGAAGAACCGAGGGACAACATAGATCCCAAGGGAGTAGTTTCTCCCACTCATTATCTTTCTCAACTCTAGCTTTTTCTTGTTCCTTTTCCTCTGCTTCTTCTTATTATTCTGCCCCCCCATAACTAGTGCAGTAAATGGACTAACGAATCAACTAGTGTTCGATAAGGTGAGTGGGAATAAAGAAGCGTTGTTCCCGCCCCTTTTTAATGAATTGATTAATGATTTCGGTTCTACCAAAAGAATTGTGTTAGGCTCAAGTCACTCTATTAATAAGATCTACTAATAATATTTGAGAAAGACGGAAATTGAACCATTACCATAACTGTTGTTGAGGTAGATGGGTGGTCGACATCTCCCTTCGCTTTTTTCAGAATGGATTTTGATGAACAAGTCCGCGAGTCTACTTTGGTCCGGTCACAAGGTCCCACTGCTACTAGGTACCATTGCTTAATAGAGGTCCCACTGCTACTAGGTACCACCGCTTAATAGAGGTCCCATTGCTACTAGGTACCACCGCTTGATAATTGGTCGATGAGTCCTACCCATACCTAATAGAAATGAAAGTTTATTATCAACGTATGCCACCGTGAATCATCCCATTGCGAATATGGATATCCTATATAGTATCGCTAGACATTGGTGTCTTGACTTAAGATTATGTCGAAACTCGACTCACAGGAGAAACACTTTTTTCTTTTCAATAGTAATATTCATTTGATATACGTCATCGAACAGGGTTGGTTCAATTCGAACTTCAATGCTTGTGCTCGGATAATAGCCAACATATCTGTATCTTTTCGTGCTTCGTGACGCCTCGGTTCGAAATAATGAGCCATGCTCGTGGCTGAATGAGCTCACCATTATGAACTCATTTATCACCTTCCCGACCCCCTTTCTCCATTCAACATGGATCAATGGGAATTTCTTTATTCATTAACAATTGATAAAGGTTTTTTTCATGTTGATTAAACCACAAAGACATAACCCTTTGAAAAGCGGCTAGCGGGCCAACCCTATTAGCCCAAGAAACCTTTATTTTCTAGCCTCAATAACAGTGGTAATAAGCCTTTTTATAACTCACCCTCCTTCCGGGGTATAGTGTTTATAACTCACCCTCCTTTTGGGGTATAGGGGATGAAGCCGACCAACCAAACTATCTGGCTATCCAACCATATGAGTGGATCACTGTGCATGAGAAAGAAATATAGCATTTCCATTCTTCAGAGTAGCTTTCCTCCGCCTCACGCAGGCGGTATCTCGCTTAGAAGGAAATTCAATATCCCATCAAGCTTTCTTTATGCCTTTTTTATCCCTTCTCGTTTCGCTTGTTGGACCAAGAGAGGAAAAAAGCCCATTTTCTCTCCCTATTTATTTATTATAGATAGGTCGAGCATGTCGTCTATCTCCATATTCTCGAAGATGGCTCTCGCTAAGTTCTTGTAGCTGCCTTTCCATCACACACTATGAATTGGTTTAGCCATAATTCCATCTCTTTGGAGGAGTAAGTTTAGAGACCTCAACATGATCGATCATATAACGTTATATGACTGAATCAATCTATGCTAGGGAAACCCTTTTGATAAAGAGGGGGAACCCAATTTCCATGCGCCCTGCTTTAGCAATTCCCATGTGTTCTACTTGAGAAGTAGTCTAATTTGATAATAGGGACATATTGATTGATTTAGACGCCCGATTGACTGATCAAATGCGGTAAGAATAGTCTTGTCCTGTTGTTCCGCTCCTGATTCGAATAGAGCACAACTATTCAGAAAAAGGAACACACAAATCTATAGGTTTGGCTTCGACATTGAATTCAAACAAGGGTTGAGCCTTACAGGTAGGAAGCCCGTAGAAGGCAATATATTATAGATGACATATTAAGATTGGAGCTTTCTTGGGAGAATCATAAGTTTGCATTTCAAGGAGTCGATCACTTGGCTCTTTAGAAACGATGGCTGGCTGCTTGATGGGTTCACCTGACGTGGGTGGCGACTATAGATGCCTATTGTGGTAACAGATTCTGGAAATGCTAAGGCACGAACGAACAAAGGGAATCACCTTCTAATGGATCCGCTCGCCCCTCTTTCTTATATTCAGTGATTGCTTGGGAAACCCCCATCGTTAAAGAAAGCCGCTATCAGATCTGGTTACTCCTTTAGAAGGGGTAGGGTTGCTAAAGGGTGAAGTTGTTAAGGCCTCGGTGGGGAAGCCCTTACTGGATGAATGGAAGGTCGAGTCACTAAAGTAACTATTATGACATTACTTCTCCCGATCGGTTCCCCTACGAGTTATGGCGACAATTTAACAATTCATTGGCTTTCCAAATTATGGCCATCCGCACATACATATGTAATAGAACGAGAAGATTCCCTTCGAAATAAATCCAGCTTCTAAAGCTTCTAATTATCAAAATGGAGGATCAAAGAATGAGGTTGAAAGCTCCACAATCTATTATTTATGTAATATGATTGGTTTTGTCATTATGCATCACTCTTACTATTATGGTTCGTGCTGAAATAGGTAGGTATCACTCTCAAAATAGAAAGATACCTCCTCCAATGTGTAACCAACTCATCTTCAAAGTGTTTGACCATGTCAAAACCTCAAATAATAATGAAATATACTCCAAGGTGGTTACAACTCCTCAAGTAACATGAAAACAATTATGTCCCAAGAGTAATGACTGAACCCACACTGATGGCCATAATGACGCTCAACCAACCCCACAAAGGTGCACCCTAAACAAGTGTTCCAACCTCCTTCCAATGTATTCAACCAAGTAAATGTTTGCCAACAAATCATAAAATAATGCAATACCATGAGTTGGAAAGAAAAACAAAGGGTAAAACCCACCCTCATCTCCACCATGTCATATATGTACGTGCCAAGTCATAATGCACCCCAATAAACTCCAAGAAGAGGGGGTGACCACATTACTAGGCAATAAAATAATAATAAAATGTGAAGATGCCTCAACATGTGTGCTAGCAAGGTGAGTGCTCCAATAAAACCATACTCTACCTCTAGATAAATCACTACAAGTATGCACACAAGCCCAATAAGCGAGGGTGTTCATGAAAATAGCTTTTAACCAAGCCAAACCATGTCAAATAACCAAATAAATTATGTTGGAACTATGTGAAAGGGGTTAAACACAAAGTTCTCTCCACAAGTGAAATGTCAACCATGCCAAGGTGTCATCAACATGTAAAATAAACCCCAAGGGCTATGTGCTCCACACCATCATGACAAATGTGCTAGATCACCATAAAAATGTGTGCCACAAAGAAATACTCCATAATAATAATTATGAACCATAGTGAATATGCCAATAATTAAATCACCACATCTAGAAGAAATAATGAACCAATCAAACTTAGGGAAACCCTATGTTGATGGGTACCCCCTTCCATGAATGTGTTAAGGGTAAATTAAATGTGTGATGAATGCATGCAAGACCCTGAAATAGCCTTCAAACACCACATGTTCTCGATGTAAATCTCTACATAATGGATGATTTTGACAAGGAAGACAAGACACATCTCCTAACCATGGTATAATGATAATAAATCATTAGAAGTAATTCCACCATGGTGATATTCTCTAGATGCGGGGGGAGGGGTGATCAAACAAGTGCACTTAGTAATATAATCTCCTTTAGACACTGTGCACCCACTGTTGAGGCAGTGGTTGAACATGCCATAAGGGAGGTTCCAATAAGGGTATGTGCCACCATATTAACCCCCCTACCTCCATGAATTTCCACTCACTAGAAATATGTCATGTCACATCTCAGACCACCATTTAAAACCATCATACATATGTGAAAAGTGTATCATGAAAACCAAGGGAAAAACCATGATGCTAATATAAAACATGTGAGGTAGCAAGTATCTCATCATACAAAAAGATGATTCATCAAGCAAAGGCATGAAATATGAGAGGAACACCATAAGCCATCCAAATATGACAATCCACCAGGGAGAAAATGAGTCTCCTCCACCAAAACACCAACCCAATAAAGTAATATGAAGATATATACCACCAATCCATAAAAAATCCATAGATACCATATTTTAAACCCATCCATTGTGATGAAAATCACAAGTTTAACCCTCATACAATATGAGATGTAACAACTGAATCCAACTTGGGGACATGTGCTCTCAAAGAAGAGTGTATGAGAAATCAAGAATATATGGTTGTCTGTCAAGAAAACTAGCAAGAAAGAGAAAACCATGTGGTGGGATGGATCCACATTCACATATCTAAACACCACATACACCATAATATGTCCATATAGTCCATCACATCAACAATAGCTCAAAATTGACTTTACATAGAAAATGTCATAAGCCGAAAATGCCAAAGATAGCATGAAAGTAAACCTAGTGCTCATGAATGTTGAGCTTATTTATACCACCCTTCTAACTATCAGGATGGAAAAACCAAGTGAAATCATAAATCTAATGGAGCCATTGAATCATCTCATCAATACCATGAACTCTTCCCTTGTGTTTGGTCATAAACCGAAACAAGGCTACACAAAAAATAACATGAATGTATGCCAGAAACTCCATAGCAATATGGCTGAAAAATGAAACAAAATCATGTATATGGCATCCAACATAAACATCATCATAAAAAGGACATGTGCCACTACATGCTTGCTCTATCCACTAAGGATAGTGCTAATGTACTCTAATGAAAAACATGTTATTCCCTCAAGAAATAAGGGCTTAGGTGGCTCCACAAATATGCAAGAAGATGGATATAAATTTCTGCAAATTAATTCAAACTGAAAACCTTGTTGTCCCATGCAATTTCCAGCCGTAGAAGCACACTTTCCAGCTGAAATGTCACATGAAAATACACCAAAATCTGAAAGAGTCAGCGGCTGGAAAATTTATGCACTTTTATTATTAAAAGCATACTTCATTTTCTAAAAACATTATCCAAAATTTATGGGAAAACACGGCTGAAAATTTCTCATAGAATTTTTTGAACATACACTTATTAGGCATGGATATCCAAAAGTTAAAATAATTGCACTTTTCCCCAAAATGTTAGCATGTCTAGGGATAAAAAAACATTTACTTAGAATCATCACCATTCCTATCACAGATAGGATCCCCGTAAAAATTACAACAATCCATTACTAAATTATGACTATCAATCTGGTAAAAAACATGCCCTTGGCTGCCCTCATTCTCCTCACATGAAGAGGTAAATACATATAGAATTTCATCATCCCTCAAGGATTTCTCTTCAATGACAACACTCTCCAAATCATCAACGTATACATCAATTTGGAAAGGACTATACCCTTTTCTTCAAAGGAGAATGAGGTGGATGCTTGAATTCTCTCATAACCAAGATCTTCTTCATGTGGCACTGAAATAGGGTCTTATATGTCATCATCTTCTTTGACTTCTTCTAATCTGAAATCTCATGCAGAAGGGGCTCATGGGATAAATAAAAAGGATGGTCATTCTTCACGTGATCCATCCTCAAACATCCTATATTCCCTTTCCATGGAGTCCAAGAAATCATTCAATGATTTAATCATTTCAATCCTTTCGCATATTTTCACAATAATTTTTTCATAAGGGTCTTTGAACAAAAGAGGTGTAAGATATTGTATCTCCTTGTTCTTCACATCCAAAATAACACCCAACGTGTGAACCTCAATACATCATTTTCCATAACTAGGATCCCAACATTCTCAAAAAGCTTTGATCAATCCTACAAATAAAGTTATCTTTTTTGAACCACGAGCATGAAAGCATTCAAATGCATGTTCTTTCAAGGTGAGTACAAACATCCTCATCCATGTATAACATTGATATTAGACATAATCTCATTAAAATATATAACATGTTGTGAAACTAAATAAGGATATCCATGGAAGTTGGAACTTAGGAGCACCATTAAACCATCTTGGAGGAGTGACTCCATTTGTATATCTTAGAATAATTGAGATATACAATGGAGAAAAATATTCTTTGTCAAACCAATTTTTCATCCATGCATTTGTTATATTTGAAATTCTTTAAAAATATATAAAATGCAGTACAATCATACCTTTTCACACCAATGGAGTAATGGGATGAGAATGCTAAATCTTTAAAATAACTCTTCTCATTAGATCATTGAAGTTGTGTCTACTAAATCTAGGAAATGGACTTTATCCTCTACAACAATGCCAAAATGCTACTAGCCAAACTCTCACTCAAGGTGTAAATGTCCCAACCACAAAGTGAGAACCCAAGAGAAACTTAAAAGTGCTACCGACTATAACCATAGTAGGGCAAGTGGAGTCAAGGATCAACTAATGAGGGAAACAACTAATATGAGATTAGGAGTGAATATAGCCCGAATAAAGAACCTACAAAGAAACCTATCTTATTGTCCACTAAAAGAAAAATCTTTTGGAAGGAATCTAGATTAAGAAAGACCTCCAAATGAATCAAAGGGTGCATCTACTACAAGGTTATGCAAAGTATAACTAATCTGAATTAAGAAAGAAGGCATACAATAACATTTCCAACAATAGATACAAAGAACATAAAGGGGGAATCAATCACAATTCTTCTTCTTCTTAACAAATGCACAATCTTCTTAACAATGTTACATATATTTCAACCCTTCAACATACATTTATGGCAACTATTTCCATCCTTAGTCTTTAGCAATTAATCCCAAGAAAATATGCCACAATAGTAGAAACCTCTAACTTTTCATTTCCTTCAAAATCTTCGACAAATCTCAAGGGGAAAAATCCCCACATCCAACCATTCTTACAAATGGAGAGCTACTCTTTAGATAGAGTGAGCTCCTTCTCCTTTAAAATAAACAAATAATTTTTTCCCTAGATCCATTAGTTCTCCAAGGGATACAATAAAATATTACATTTCAAACCTCCTTAACAACTTTGTTACTAAAAGCAACAACAAGTTGTTAAGATCCATTTTCTTCTCCAATAAGAAATAATAAAATATGCTAGATACATCCTTATCTCCAAGGAAAAAAATGTTATTATGTTCTCTCACATAACCAACTCATGAGAGAAGTCACATAATAATAAAATAACGAGTGGTTAGTTATGCCATGTAACAACCTCCAATAAGATAAGCTCAATAAGAGTAAGATGCCCCCCTAAGTGGTTGGTTGGCCATGCCAAGGCTCCATAAAATAATAAAATATGCTCCCACATGTGCATCCTCCAACAAAAAAATAAAATATTCTTCAACAATGGACTCCTCAATAGGGTGGACCAAGTAAAACCACCTCAAAATAACAAGTAGCCTCCATAAGGTGGGTGTGGACCCATAAAATGCATGAATAAGTGTGCAATAAAGGCTCCATGAAGCTAGACATCTAGGCTTTGAAACCTCCTAAGTATAACTAACGTTCTCAAAATAGAAATATACCTTCTCCAATGTGTAACCAACTCATCTTTAAGGTGTTTGACCATGTCAAACCCTCAAACAATAATAAAATATACTCCAAGGTGGTTACAACTCCTCAAATATTGTGCAAGTAGTTATGTCCCAAGAGTGAGGAGTCAATCTACAATGATGGTCATAATGACGCTCAACCAACCCCATAGAGGTGTGCCCTAGAGAAATGTGTTAACTTCCTTAGACATGTGTCAACTAAGTAAATTCCCTCCAACAAATCATAAAATAATGAAATCCCATGGGTTGGAAAGAATTACCAAGGGTAAAAACCACTCTCATCTCCACAATGCTATAGATCCATGTGCCAAGTCATAATGCAACCCAACAAACTCCAAGAAGAGGGGACAACCCCATCATTAGGCAATGAAATAATAATAAAATGCAAAGATGCCTCAAGATGTGTAATACCCCTAGTTGGATTCCTATAATTGAAATGTAAATGTATACCTGATGAAAGGTCGAGACCGCACAATGTAATATGTAAATGTACATTGAATAACATTAAAATATGTCATTGACTACATATAGAGAATGACAAAATACATGGGGGGCTATGATTCCATAAGAGAGGAAAGAAAGGGGGCTTAGTGGGGGCTCAAAGGGGGCCAAAAAAGAAATAATATCACTTTATCCTAAGCCTAAGTCTTATACTTTATGTTATCCTAATTCTTTAGGGCCTTGGGATGAATTTCAAAGTGATATACGTGGGCTTCTTTGGGGGTCATCCATCATTCTTAGGGGATTGTCCATTAGTGTGTTTGGGTGTGGTATTAGAGCCTGTGTCCGGGCTGAATGATTACATGTGTGTTGTAATGAAAATACAGGAATCAGTTGCCATGAAACCATGAAGCAATTGTGACCATGTGTAAAAGTCATGGTTTCCATTGAGGCAACACAGTGATAACTGAGAATCCTTGGAATTTCCAGCAGAGATATTTCCTAGCTAGTCTGTGTTGGAGCCCAGGAAGAAAGTGGGATATCTTGAGGAACTGCATGGAAAAGAAGGGGATCCCCATTCATTGGGTTGTGTAGGCTATAGAGGAAATAAAGTCTATGAAGTGGGATTTTTGTGGGAGTGAACAAACCATGATAACTGAAGAATTGAGTTGTGTGTGTGGATCAGAGCTAGCCTAGGTTTTCATCCTTGTGAACTCATAACCTAATCTCGGGGGTGGCCCCATTGTAGAAATATTGAGTGCAACAAAGTCTATGGTTGGGCATAATGTCCTTCGTCTATAGCCAATTGGTGATTTATTTACATAATATAATTGTTTATGATTTATGTGTGATTATGTTGGATTAATGTTGTTAATGTGGTGAATGGAATGTTGTTCTATTTGTATGTATGATCCTGCATTGTATGTTTGCATGCATTAATTAAATTAGTAATAGAATATTGAGGAAAATTATGGTATCAAAGCTATGCAATGTGAATATCATCCTAGCTAGAATGTTGGCCAGAGGACATGAATTGGTATTAGAGCTAATAGAGAAAAATATACAATTGGTGGGAATGAAAATTTCAAGTACCCCACTGCCCCAATAGTGTACATGGGTGGTTGGGTATGTTATAAAGTATGGGATAGAAACTAGGGCTTGGAGAGGAAAAAAATTATAAGTTGCAGACCAACTATTTAACAAAATTCCTCAAGGAGAATATTTAGGGAAATGGTCTAAATCCAGTAATTGTGGGATTAAGGGCTAAAATTCCTAAATTGGATTTATGTGTAAGTATAAGGAGGCACACATTTTATAAATTTGTGGTTATACAATTTGGCCTATATAACCAATTTGTGGAAAAACATTGTATAATAGTTGTAATTTAGAAATTGTGGGTTTGAAATTGTCTAGGTGGGGTCGAAGCCTGAAAATCCATGGGAATCATAAAATTTTCAGAAATATATATATATATATATATAATTTTTGGGAAAAATGATGAAAATGTGACGTGGACCCGTACCAATGATGTGGAGTGGCAAGGTGATGTAGAGGCATCATGGTGCTGCCAAGCGAAGTTGAGGTGCATAGGTGGTAGTTACATAACATGGTGTCCAAACTAGCAAAAACAATTTACAGGCCCATATAAGGAAATTTTGTAAAGGGTTCCCAACACCCGTAATTTTTGCTGGGGTGAAATGTGTCCCCCAAGTGGTATGAGGGCGGTAAGTGGTTATGGGACCAATAAAGTAAACTGTGGGCAAATTGTGTGCCCATAATAGATCTTGGCCATCGATATGAGATCTATGTGTGGGGAACATGTGCGCCAGGAGAGGGGGTCAAATATGGGACCCTCACTGGTCACATCGGTCAAGGATATTGTGTCAGGTGGAGTATGTTAGGGTAGAGAAATACCTCCTATCCCATCCACGATCCAGATCACACCAAGAGGTGGAAAAGGACTATGGCATCCAGGTGGCCCACAATAAATTCAATTTAATAATAAAATTTATAAAAATAAATAGGAAAGAGGTAAGAGGGGGCCACAAAGGATGACATGGTAGCTGAGGAGGCAAGGGAGGTGACATGTCCATGTCAAGGGATGACATGTGGGCACCAGAGCCACATTAGCAACCATGTGCTATGCCATGTTAGTAGGATATATATATATAAAGACAAAATCTTGTTTTATCCATAACAAGAGTAGCTTAAGTCATATACAAGTGAAATTTTAGGGGTGAGTCTGCAGTGAAAAGTTACACTAAGGATCACTTGTTGATTTTTCTTGAGATTTCTAGGAATTGCATATTAGTGGCTTTTGAAGAACGTGGTTGTACTCCTTAATGGAGGCCACATTGCTATGGGAATTTTTACAGTGAGTCATGGGAGTAAACATGAAGAAATCTAGTGGATTATTTGTCCATATTCCCAAGTGTTTGAAATGGGCATGCAAAAACAGGCCAAAATTCACTTTTCTAAGAGCCTTTTGGGGATTTTTAGAGGATGAAAAGGGACCCTAGATCACAAATCTTGAAAAATAATCCGAGTCAACATTTTACCTCCTCAACAATCCAAACAATTGTCTTACTGAATATTTCCTATTTTTTCTTTGTTTGGGAGATAACAGTTTCAACTAAAAATTCCAATTCTGGAGAAAACACAAAAAGGTCAAAGTTGACAATTCTAGATTGATGCAGAATTTTCCAGGAGTATCAGTTTACCAGTTTGAAAATTGTTGTATACTCACAATCATGAGTATTATCTACACTCGATACAAAAATTTTCCTATTTCTTGCCATCTTTTCTCCTACATGTGGCATAAGTTAGCCTTTGAGATAATTGCACGAATGAGAAAAGTGCAGAAATTGGGCAAAAATGGAAAATTTAGAGAGCCATAACTTTCAACTTAGAGCTCAAATTGAGACATAAGTATAGGCATTGGAAATTTAATCTAGAGGGAAATGTGATATGAGTATTAAGTTCTCCAAGGAAGAATTTAATTGTTTTGTAAAGTTGCTAGAACAAGATCTTTAGGCCTGAGTGAGCAATGCAACTGTCATATGTGGAAGATTACCAAAACAATTTTACTTTTGGAAAACAAATTTCTAGGTGACATTTAGATACATGCTAGATGTAAATATTGAGCAAGGAAGGCTACACATATTTCATGATGGTGTTTGTATAGTGATGTGTTATATTCTTTGCAATATTGGTCCCATGTATTGTACACTGATATGGGAGTTGGGGGGCGAATGGGGTCCTCATTGATATGGGAGCAGGGGGAGGGTCTGCATTTGTAGGTGGAACATTGTGACAACAAAAAAATAGTGTTGAGTTATTAATAACAAGGTAGTGCTATTGACAAGCAAGGACATTTAAAGAGAGAGTGTTATGCAAAGGCCTCTTAACAAGGTGATCAAATGTCATGAATGGAGATGGTTAAGGACTATTGTAGATATGATTCTAGTGTTAATCATGAAGAGTAAAGGAACCAAGAAGTTGGTGACATTGAAAAGAAAGAAGGAGGGAATACATGATATTATTGTAATTAATTAGTGTATTTTAGATTACAACATAAGAGCTAGAGAAGGATTTTGTCATTGCAACTGACTATTTATAACACCCTATTTCCCCCAGTCTGTAAATATAACTATATTGGCCAAGGAACTATGGAAAACCTAAAAGTGTGAATGTTTGATTCGATGGACCTTTGTATAAAAGGTCGATGAATGTAAATTATGTTATTTTAATAGAAAATGGTTATGTGCTGCATGACTGCTGAAAGAGGTGATGTGCTAAGAGAAAACCACAAATGCTATGAAAGGTGGTGGAGGGGACCTAGAATGGTTTCATTAACATCCATCGAACCAGTACCATGCTGGAATTAATTGCTCAGATTAGAACAACCCTCTGACCCATGAATGAATTGTAGTCGGGCTGGTAGGTGGGAAGACCTCCTCAAGAGTTAATGAGGGGATGGGGAAGACTGCCCATCTATAAGGCTTCCAGACCTGACCACGGACTGGAAATTCAATCCACACACAATATTGTTGAGGAAGGAAAGAAAGGAAGTGTGGTGGGCAGAGGAAGACTTGCGAAAAAATGCAGAGACGAGAGTGGAAACTCTCGGGTTCGAGGAAGGACTGAAAGAGGAATAGTGAGTTATGATCATAGAAAATAGAGATTGAGCCAGGAGAAGGAGAGTAACCTTCATCCTTATCTATTTATGTATCGGGAGAAGGAGAGTAACCTTTGTCCCCAACTTCCATTGAGTTGGAAGTAAGAGATTGAATCTCAAAGCATCATGGCTTAAGATCGGGGGTGGCCAGTGATAAATCCATTGGAAGTGACCAAGCCTATGGTTGGGTGGAAACGAGCACCCCTTTCAATAGTCGCATCATGCTCTATGGTTATGAAAAGTGATTTCTTGCCTTATGCTTTGAATTGTAAATAATGGATGCATGCAAGTATTTACGTGTCTATAAAGGGTTCTTTCTCTGTATTAAATGATTAAGTTATGAGTATACGTTCGTTCCCTTGAAAACCTATATTTCAGTTTGATTTTCCATACGCCCTAGTTTAATCAATTGAAGGCGCTTTCCTGAGGAATTTACATCACCGTTCTGGAGTCGGAGTAAGCCTCTGGGCATAACTACCATTTTGGTAACCTCACAAGTTACTTTGCCTTGATTAAGAGCTTAAAGCTCTATGAGTTGGGAAGGTGTTCCCTTCATAACAGTAATCTAGGAGACTCTGAACTAGCACCTATTCCCTTAACCAAAAACCTGACTGAGAGCGAGGATCATAGCCCAAGAGTTATATGAAGATCCACGTAACCTGGGTCTAGGAACCTTGGAGCTCGAGGCTCCGAGATGTCAAATTGCACGATAGTCAAGTTGAAACTCGTGATTGCTATGAACCGTCGATCTATGAACGAATAACAAGGGTGGGGAATCACTGCGTAGCACGAAGGTGAAAATAGCGGACACGCTAGTTCGTGGCATGCAATTCACCCTTGCCATTGATCTCGATGGGCTGGAAGATCAACAAACCCAGTTAGACTAGAATTGAGCGAGCACTTTCTAGATTGCAGAGGTCGAACTCTCTGGTAAAGAGCACGCATGTTGGGGCCCCACACTTTCTGTGAACCGTCGATCACCGTTAACCTTCGATCTGATTTTGACACGATCCTTGAAATGCAAGGAGCGTGTGGGACGGTGAAATATTCAAGGGGATCAAGCTAAGAAGAGGTAGCGAGAGAGGAGACACCAGACAAGGGCGTAAGCTTGGAAGGAGGTGCGTGAACCCAAAAGGGAGTGTAGAGAACATGACTTGAAGAAGCAAAACACGAGCTTGATGCCGAGGAAGCATCTGATAAACCTCACAGGGTCGCTATGACAGAGAGAGTCTCTCTGAGAGATGGCGTAAATTCCCTAGTGATATCATGGCTTGGCACGGGGGTGGCCAAAGTGCTAATAATGAATGCCTCTGAGCCTATGGTTGGGTGGAAAGGCACACACTCACAGTCAGTTAGTTGGCTGCAACTTGTAATAGATAAGTATTCTCATACCCTCTGTAATTGAGCTGTAACTATGTAATAAAGTTGGATATCCTGTGAATGACTCAGGTATATTCATGTGTGTTTAATGATTATACTGTATCTCTTTATTCTTGCTTAAATTGTGTATTTAAGTAAGTATGGAATTGTCTGATTTGTATACGTAAATGATTGAGCCCTGTGGTGGCTTAAGTTAAAATGAGTGGACTGTGAGTTCCTCGACCTTGGCCACGGTTTTCACAGGTGCATGTCGACACTCCTAGTTGCCCAGAGTCTATGGGAGGACGGAGTCTGTTAAGCTCAGGAGAGGTAGTGCTGATATGCACAGAGTCTCTATGAGGCGGACAAAGGTCAAAAACCTCTTAAGTCCTAGAGTTGAGGAATGAACGTAAGGGGTGCACAAAAGAATTGTCCCAAGCACTATGTTCAAGAGAAAGAGTGCAAATATCTTAAGCCGTTCAGAGCCAAAAAAACTTAGGAAGAATAGAAAGACTAAAGTATCAAAAGGGAATATCCTTTTGTTTGGAAGATGAACGGACAAGATCCGTTTGGGAGGGTCCAAGGTCTATCACGATCGTTAGGTTTGAAGAAGGAGCGCAGGCGTTAACGCCTCGACTCCTTCAGTCTTCACAAGTTCGACGAATGTTGGTAATCATCGTGAAGGGGACGGATCCTTTGAACTTCAAAAC
Organism: Picea sitchensis; assembly: GCA_010110895.2. NCBI lineage: Eukaryota > Viridiplantae > Streptophyta > Pinopsida > Pinales > Pinaceae > Picea > Picea sitchensis. The sequence continues at coordinate 26,823 of SNQJ01S0087279.1, forward strand.
CTGAAGTCGCGATGTGACCTGGACCGTTGGATCGAGGAAGGTCATGGACTGTCGATATGATGTGAGCGGATTTCAGGGATCAGGAATCGGGGAAAAGAGGCAAGAAATCTTCCCACTTCGTGGAACACAAAGTCCCGAAACATTCGAAAGTGAGCCCCAGGTCATAGCTGGAGGTCACATCAGTGGAGAATAAGGGAAGGAGCTAGCACTTGCTAGGCTCTAGTTCAGAATTTGGGAAGTTGGGAGAGTCAGGTGACTCACAACATAATACCTTAAGTCGCAAAGTGCCTTTTGATTAGGCCTGTGGTCACAGTCTGAGGTCATATGAAGGAAGGGGCTAGCATGAAGAGCTAGCGCCTATTGTTCAAATCCTTTAAAGGGGCCAGGAAAGAGTCCATGGGTTTGGAAGAACCTGCAATGAGAAGAAAGGGGAACCTAGAGAGAGTTAAGGAAAGTGGATTTTTGATGCCCCACCCCTTAAAAGAGCACTTAGGGGTCGGTTGTGTTACAAATTGGTATTAGAGCATGGTTACAACACTTGGCTTGCTTGGGCTCATGGACGAGTCACTTAAAAAATATATTTGGAGTAATTTTAAAAGAGTGACACTCTACCTTCTTTCTTAAAAGTCTGGTTAAAAATGTTATTAAAGAAAATAATGAAACTTTCTACTGTGTGTGTGCATTTAAGAAATTGAACCGTGTATTGTTCATGAACTAATAGACAGTTAGCTAACAATAAGTGTTTTTTTCAACACTCGAGTAGTCAGTAAATCAAGGGAAAACTTTAAGAATAAAGGATGGTGACGTGTCATGAAGTGGGGGATGGCTCCCACAATAGAGACAGAGAATCTGACGAAAGGAGGGCGGTGGAAACCCCTCCAGATCTGGCTGAAACTGTAAGGAGCCTCAGGGCCGAATTACAGAGTTGCAAGGCTGACAATGAGAGATTGATAAAGGAGAAAGAAAAAAAAACAGAAATTAACGCAGTCTTGCTGCAGAGCTTGTCCGACATACAAAGGAAACTACATCATGAACCTGCAACCAGTCATGTGGACCGACGACTTAAGAAGAGAAGTCAAAGTCCACCTGAGTGTCAAAAACATGACTCCATAAGTGACCACACTGGGAGAAGCACCTCGAAGAAGGCCCAACTTGGAGGCAGGGGACACTCATCAGTAGATTCCTCTGGAAAGGAAGCTAGAAAATCCGAAGGATCTTCTAGTAGCAGAGCAAGCTCACATTCTCAGAGGAAAGGAAAGAAGCGTAAGCGTTCCAAAAATCATGATCCCGAAGAATTCAATAAATCCAAACCACCCTCTTTCGATGGAGAGATTTGGAGGGGAGAAGAGGCTGAAGTTTGGCTGCTTGGTTTAAAGAAATACTTCAGAGTCCATGACTACTATGAAAACTTGAAGGTTCGAATAACCATATTTAACCTAAATGGAAAGGCTTCCATTTGGTGGGAAGACCTTAGGAATGTGAAAGAAGTCCATGAGAAGGACTTGTTATGGAAATAGTTTGAGAAATACTTCAGGAAGCAATATCTATCAGAGAGATACATGGATGGAAAAACTAAGGAATTCTATGAACTCATGCTGGGGAAGCTCACCATAGATGAATTTGTCAATAGATTCCTTGAACTACTGAGGTATGTACCCTACATAAAAGATGAAAAAGTAAAAATGCAACATTTCATTAGTGGGTTACCTCAGACCTACCAGGACATGATTGAGTTCGACGAACCAAATACCTTAGAAGAAACTATCCGGAAGGTGAGGTATTGTTATGAACAGTTTAGGAGTAAGACAAGACCTCACGAGGACTAGAAGAAGAGGAGTAGTTCGAGATTCTAGAAGAAGGGGTTTAAATCCTCAAGATTTAAGAACTATGGAAAAGATTATAGAAGAAGACTTCCTACTAGAAGAGTATATCAACAAAATTTCCCCTCTCAAAGTGGAAATAAACCTTTTAAGACAGTACCAAAAAATACCGATAACCTAAAGAAGGAACCCTTAAAATGCCGGGGTTGTGGAGAATATCATCGATTGAGGGACTGCCCACACAGACAACAGAACAATAAGAGAATCTACAATATACAAGAAGCTACCACTGTCAATGATGTGGCTAGGAGCATGCCATGAATATATGCAACCTTGGACAATAATAAAGCCGACCACCAAGCTTCAGTAGTGGAGCTGGAAGGTATGATCGCCAATCATCTAGTTTCTATTTTAATTGACCCAGGTTCTAATTTGAGTTATGTGGCCCCTTGGACTGTTGATAAGTTTAAACTCAACCAATTAGACATGTTAAACCGTGGTTGGTGTGATTAGCCACTGGGACCAAAAGAAAGGTGGCAGAGGTCATACAAGCCTTTCAATTCATCATGGGTGGATTGCCCACCCGAGCAATCCTTAACATACTTCCCGTGGGATCTTATGACTTGTTGATTGGTATGGATTGGTTGGCTGCTTATAAAACTAAATTGGACTGCTATCATAAAACTTTAGAATGTGTAAATGAAGAAGGGAGAAAAACGACCCTCCAAGGGATTTAGAAGCCCATCTCAGTGAGACAAATATCAACCCTTCAAATGAAAAAGTATTGCAGAAAGGGGTGTTTCTTATATGCCATACAGGTAATGGAATCTGTTGAGAATGAAAAACCAAACCTAGAGGACCACCCCATATTAAGAGAATACAAGGACGTGTTCCTAGAAGAGGTACCAGGTCTACCTCTGAGAAGGGATATCGACTTCTCGATAGAACTTACACCAGGAGTGGTACCAACATCTAGAACGCCATATAGATTGAGCACGCCAGAGCTGGTTGAGATCAAGCTACAGCTAAAGGAGATGATGGACAAAGGCTACATCTGATCTAGTGTATCTCCATGGGGAGCGCCTGTCTTGTTTGTGAAAAAGAAAGATGGCACACTCCGACTGTGCATAGATTACAGACAACTCAATAAGACAACCATAAAGAATAAGTACCCCTTACCAAGAATCGATGACTTGTTCAACCAATTGGGAGGTGCTTCCATCTTCTCAAAGATCAACTTAAGGTCTGGATACCACCAAGTCCAGATTAAGGATGAAGACATCCACAAAAGAACCTTCAGGATGAGGTGTGGTCACTATGAATTTGTGGTGGTGCAATTTGGGTTAACCAACGCCCCCACCACTTTTATGTGCTTGATGAATAATGTACTCAACAAATTCCTGGACAAATTCATATTGGTTTTCATTGATGATATCCCAATCTACTCCAAGAACAGGGAGGAGCACGAAGAACATCTTAGACTCGTACTTCAAGTACTAAGAGAGCATCAACTCTACGCTAAGTTTAGCAAGTGCGACTTCTTTCAGAATCAAGTCCATTACCTAGGCCATGTCATTTCTAAGGAAGGGGTGGTAGTGGACCCTGATAAGATTAGGTCTATTATGGAATGGCCTACCCCAAAGGATGTATCAGATATCATATCCTTCATGGGCCTAGCAGGATACTATAGAAGGTTCATAAAAGGGTTTTCCAAGATTGGCTATCTAATCATTGCCCTTCAAAAAAAGGGGATCAAATTCATTTGGACATCAAAATGTGAAGAAAGATTCAGGAACTGAAATACCTCCTGACCCATGCACCCGTGCTGAAGATTGCAGACCCAGATAATGATTTCCTTGTGTGTACAGATGCCTGCAAGGAAGGACTCAGAGGAGTCCTTATGCAAGAGGGACGTGTAATTTGCTACGTGTCCCGGAAATTAAATGAGCATGAGATCAATTATGTGACCCATGACTTAGAGCTGGATGCCATAGTACATGCTTTAAAAATGTGGAGGCACTACCTCATGGGAAGGAGATTTGTGCTTATGACAGACCATTGTGGGTTGAGGCACCTGTTTGATCAACTGAAACTCAACACCATGCAAGCTAGGTGGATGGCTCTCCTAAGTGAATTCAATTTCGAAATCAAACACATAAAAGGAAAGGAAAATAGGGTGGCTAATGACCTTAACAGAAGTATAAAAATGATTCATCTAGCAGCAATAAGCACCTGTAAACCGGATGTCAGGGAAAGAGTCATAAATGCACAAGAGACATATGTATTCTTCAAGACCGTGACTTCATACCTAAGGCAAGATCCCACAAGGCTAAAGTATGAAGGCTACCAGATGCTCAAGGAAGGGTTGTTGACTTACAAAAATAGATTGTATATTCCAAATTGTGATGACTTGAAGAGGTTCATAATGGATGAACTACATAAGAGACCATTTACTGGTCACCCAGGATATCAGAAGATGATCACGACTACTAGGAAACAATTCTATTGGCCCGGATTGAAGAAAGACATAGCTAACTATCTAGCTAAGTGCCTAGAATGCCAACAAGTTAAGGCAGAACACCGACATCCAGCAGGATTGTTACAACCCCTACCAATACCAGAATGGAAATAGGAAACCATCTCCATGGATTTCATCACCGAATTACCAAAGTCAACTAAGCAAAATGATGCCATCATGGTCATGGTGGAAAAAATGATTAAGTCTACCCATTTCATCCCTGTCAAATCAACCTACAAAGCCATAGATATTGCCAACATATTCATGAAGGAGATATTTAGACTGCACGACATGCCCAAAGAAATTGTATCTGACCGAGATACCAAATTCACTTCAAGATTTTGGAAATCCATAATGGCTGGTTTTGAGACAAAATTGTTGTTCAATACAACTTATCACCCTCAAAATGATGGACATACAGAAATATTGAACCAAATAGTAGAAGACATGCTAAGGATGCATTTAATGCATCGACCTAAGAAGTGGGAAGACTACCTACCATTGGTAGAGTTTGCCTACAATAACGGTTATCAGGAATCCTTGAAGATGATCCCTTTTGAAGCCCTCTACGATAGATAGTGCAAGATTCCAATCAACTAGAATAACCCAGTGGACATAATTACAATCGGACCCGACATGCTGAAAGAAACGGAACAACAAGTAATTCAGATAAAGCAAAATAACTCCCCGAGAGTTCAAGACCCGAGACCATGTCTATCTCAAATTTAGACCCAGGAAGAGTTCCCTGAGAATGGGAACCTATGCCAAATTGGCACCTCGGTATTGTGGACCCTTTGAAGTCTTAGATAGTGTGGGACCTGTAGCCTATAGGCTAGCACTTCCTCCCACTGTAAAGGCACATAATGTTTTTCATGTTTCATTATTGAAGAAATATGTACATGATGCGAATCATATACTTGACTAGTTTGAGATCCAGGTGGAGCCGGAGGGATAATTCATGCCAGAACCCCAATGCATATTAGACAGGAAGGAAACCTCACTCAGGAACCGAACCATTGCACAGGTGAAGGTGTAGTGGAAACATTTTGGCCTAGATGAGGCTACGCGGAAAATGGAGGATGCCATGAGACAAGCATATCCGATTTTGTTTACTTCTGTACATACATGTCATGTTGACATATAGAATGTCGAGGACAATGTTCCTTTAAGGGGGAGGGAATTGTAACACCCTGTTTCCCCCAGTCTGTACATATAACTATATTGGCCAAGGAACTATGGCAAACCTAAAAGTGTGAATGTTTGATTTGATGGACCTTTGTATAAAATGTCGATGAATGTAAATTCTGTTATTTTAATAGAAAATGGTTACGTGTTGCATGACTGTTGAAAGAGGGGATGTGGTAAGAGAAACCAAGGAATGCTATGAAAGGTGGTGGAGGGGACCCAGAATGGTTGCGTTAACCTCCACCGAACTAGTACCATGCTGGAATTAATTGCTCAGATCAGAACAACCCTTTGACCCATGAATGAATTGCAGTCGAGCCGGTAGGTTGGAAGACCTCCTCAAGAGTTGATGAGGGGATGGGGCAAACCACCCATCCGTAAGGCTTCTAGACTTGAACACAGACTAGGAATTCAAGCCACACACAATCTTGCTGAGGAAGGCAAGAAAGGAAGTGTGGTGGGCAGAGGAAGACCTGCGGAAAAATGCAGAGACGAGAGCAGAAACTCTCGGGTATGAGGAAGGACTGAAAGAGGAACAATGAGTTCTGATCACAGAAAATAGAGATGAGCCAGGAGAAGGAGAGTAACCTTCATCCTTATCTATTTCTGTATTGGGAGAAGGAGAGTAACCTTCGTCCCTAACTTCTGTTGAGATGGAAGTAAGAGATTGAATATTAAAACATCGTGGCTTAAGCTCGGGGGTGGCCGGTGATAAATCCATTGGGAATGACTGAGCCTATGGTTGGGTGGAAATGAGCACCTCTTTCAACAGTCACATCATGCTCTATGGTTCTGATTAGTGTTTTCTTGCCTTGTGCTTTGAATTGTAAATAATTGATGCATGCGAGTATTTACGTGTCTATAAAAGGTTCTTTCTCTATATTAAATGATTAAGTTATGAATATGCATTCGTTCCCTTGAGAACCTATATTTCAGTTTGATTTTCCATACGCCCCAGTTTAATCACTCGAAGGTGCTTTCCCCAGGAATTTACATCACCGTTCCGGATTCAGAGCAAGACCCTGGGCATAGCTACTGTTTTGGTAACCTCACAAGTTACTTTGCCTTGATTCAGAGCTTAAATTTCTACGAGTTGGGAAGGTGTTCCCCTTAGACTAGTAATCTAGGAGACTTTGAACTAATGCCTATTCCCTTAACCAAAAACCCGACTAAGAGCGAGGATCATAGCCCAAGAGTTATATGAAGATCCATGTAACCTGGGTATAGGAACCTTGGAGCTCGAGGCTCCGAGATGTCAAATTTCACGATAGTCAAGTTGAAATCCGTGATTGCTATGAACCATCGATCTATGAACGAAGATCGAGGGTGGGGAATCACTATGGAGCGCGAAGGTGAAAATGGCGGACGTGCTAGTTCGTGGCCCGCAATTCACCCTTGCCATTGATCTTGATGGGATGGAAGATCACCGAACCTGATTAGACTAGAATCGAGCGAGCACTTTCCAGATTGTGGAGGTTGAACTCTCTGGTAAAGAGCACGCATGTTGGGGCCTCACAATTTCTATGAACCGTCGATCGCCGTTGACCTTCGATTTGAGTTTGACGTGATCCTTGAAATGCAAGGAGCACGTGGGATGACGAAATATTCAAGGGGATCAAGATCATAAGAGGTAGCGGAGAGGAGACACCAAACTAGGGCATAAGCTCAGAAGGAGGTGCACGAACCCAAAAGGGAGTGTAGAGAACATGACTTGAAGAACCAAAACACGAGCTTGATGCTGAGGAAGCATCTGTTAAACCTCGCAGGGTTGCTATGACTAGAGAGTCTCTCTGAGAGATGGTGTAAATTCCCTAGTGATATCATGGCTTGGCACGGGGGTGGCCAGAGTGATAATAATGAATGCCTCTGAGCCTATGGTTGGGTGGAAAGGCACACACCCACAGACAGTTAGTTGGCTGCAACCTGTAATAAATAAGTATTCTCATACCCCATGTAATTGAGCTGTAACTATGTAATAAAGTTGGATATCCCGTGAATGACTCAGGGATATGCATGTGTGTTTAATGATTATACTGTATCTCTTTATTCTTGCTTAAATTGTGTATTTAAGTNCTTACCCCATGTAATTGAGCTGTAACTATGTAATAAAGTTGGATATCCCGTGAATGACTCAGGGATATGCATGTGTGTTTAATGATTATACTGTATCTCTTTATTCTTGCTTAAATTGTGTATTTAAGTAAGTATGAAATTGTCTGATTTGTATACGTAAATGCCCGAGCCCTGTGGTGGCTTAAGTTAAAATAAGTGGACTGTGAGTTCGTCGACCTTGGCCACGGTTTTCATGGGTGCACGTCGACACTCCCAGTTGCCTAGAGTCTTTGGGAGGAAGGAGTCTGTTAAGCTCAGGAGAGGTAGTGCTGATATGCACAAAGTCTCTATGAGGCGGGCATAGGTCAAGAACCTCTTAAGTCCTAGAGTTGAGGAGTGAACGTAAGGGGTGTGCGGAAGAATTATTCCAAGCATTACGTTCAAGAGAAAGAGCGCAAAGCTCTTAAGCCTTTCATAGCCAACAAAACTCAGGAATAATATCGAGACTCAAGTATCGAAAGGGAATATCCTTTCATTTGGAAGATGAATGGAGAAGATCCGTTCAGGAGGGTCCAAGGTCTATCATGACCATTAGATTTGAAGAAGTAGTGCAGGCATTAATGCCTCGACCCCTTCAGTCTTCGCAAGTTCGATGAATTTTGGTAATCATTGTTAAGGGGACAGATCCTCTGAACTCCGAAACCCGAAGTCGCGATGTGACCTGAACCGTTGGATCTAGGAAGGTCGTGGACCGTCGATCTGATGCGAGTGGATTTTGGGGATCGGGAATCGGGGAAAAGAGGCAAGAAATCTTCCCACTTCGTGAAACGTGAAGTCTCGAAACGTTCGAAAGTGGGTCCCAAGTCATAGATGGAGGTCACATCAGTGGAGCATAAGGGAAGGAGCTAGTGCTCGCTAGGCTCTAGTTCAAAATTCAGGAAGTCGGGAGAGTCGGGTGACTCACAACAGAATACCCAAAGTCGTGAAGCGCCTTTTGATTAGCCCCGTGGTCCCAACCTGAGGTCATATGAAGGAAGGGGCTAGCATGAAGAGTTAGCGCCTGTTGTTCAAATCCTTCAAAGGGGCTAGGAAAGAGCCCGTGGGTTTGGAAGAACATGCAATGAGAAGAAAGGGGAACCTAGAGAGAGTTAAGGAAAGCGAAATTTTGATGCCCCACTCCTTAAAAGAGAACTTAGGGGCCGGGTGTGTTACACATTGTATGAAGCAAAGAAATGGTGACGAGTATAAGGATACATATGCGCTCTTGGGTAATGGATCTAAATATTATATGCCACAAGAGGATGTTTATCAAGGGTATGTAAGATACTGACATGAAGAAAATAGTTGTGAGAATCATGAACATTACATCTGGTTATTGTGTATAATCAAGTAACCATGATAAGGATAAAAAGTATGGAACATTCTAGTAGGTGAAGAATGACACTAGTAAGAACAAGAAGGTAAGATAAGTTTCCTTAACGCTTGGATATAGAACAAGGAAACTAAATAATGATGGTTTCAAGACATGAGTGCAAAAGAAGGAAGTGATGAATCTTGGTATGGTAGAGAAAATATACCAAGGAAAGAGGGGACAAGGACCTCATGAGGTGAGGTGTGCCCCATGGGATGGGTGAATAATTTTTATGGGAAAATGTTATGAGCCATCAACTTATGTCCAAAGAATTTAGAGAAGTACATCCACCCATGATATTAGAGTGCATAGTGTAAGAATGGTACAAAGTCTGAAGAATTGAGTTGAAGAAATAATGAACTCTCAATTACTTTAAAAAGGTGCTAATGGAGGAATAAAGTAGTCAATTGGGTGCATATTGGTCCAGGTGGATAGAAGTAAACTTCATAGAGAACTAGAGTTCTAATTTATGAAGTGAAGACTTAGGCTATATTTCCCAAAGAAGATTGCAGTGATTAATAAGACTATTATGTCAATATTAAGCCGGGGTAATATAAGTTACAACACTATAAGTGATAGAAAGTTCAAGAAAGGTAAAGTTGGGAAATATTGCCTAAGTAAAGGTAGCAACTAATGAGGTTGCAATACTAGTATGATATATTGGTTGGAAATATAAAGTGGTCAAATTGAACTTGGTTGGAAAGTGCTTAGAAAAGGGAAGAACATTGCACAAATGTTCAGAGTTAAAGCACGTAATGTGTAAGAATCTCGTGAGATTTGAGGACCACTAAAGATAACAAAGGAAGCTAGAAAATGCTAAAGGATGTTGATGCAATTGTTGTAGTAGTAATGATGAACATGGCCAACAAGACAACCATATTAATGAGGGGGAATTTCTTCACTCATCTCTTGCTACTTTGATATATTATCTCTTAATATTGAAAGATTCATTATATGTTGAGATTTTTAAAGCATAAGAATGTTGGAATCACAAGAGATTAGATAACTAGAATGCATATGCACTAATAGGCATGTTGAGAGTGAATGCTTAGTGCATATAGATATGCTTTAATGCATATTGAAATGCTTGAGAATATATATAACATGATTATAGACTAAGAGTAGTCCGTTGTTATATATGAAATAAAGAGGTTATTGTAACTAAACATGGCTAATGATGGTTATGTAACTAGGAAAAAGTTGATAGCATGGCTGGAAATGTTGATGATGTTGTTGCATATGATAGTCAACATTATAAGAAAATATGAAGACAACAAAATGATGATCAAGATGTTGGTGAAGGGAACCTATGAACCTCTAATAGACACAAACTAAAAAGGTGGCATCAAATAAATTGATGGCAACCATGCAAGTATTAATCTAGTATGCTATGTTGCAAAGATGTTGAAGGGAACTTAGGTAAGGATTCCCTCAGCCAGGATTTGATATCCAACTAAACAAGTTTATGTGATTTGAATGCATATATGGTATTGACAATCCACTTGGTGCAGTAAAGGAGAAAAGCCTTTGATATATAAAAGTTTTTTAACTCGTGAATGCATTTGTAGTGTAGCTAGGGGGATAATATGGGGTACCTAGGGAGGTACCCAAGGGGAATAATAGTGGATATGTATTGTTATGTATGAGGGCCACTTTTAGTAAATAATTCTTAGTGTGAACATAATAACTGTAAGAGGGCTTACTAGAAGGTTCTACTTCTAGAATATCCCTCCTCTAGAATGTTCTTAAGTGATAGTTAGTATTATATAAGGAGGTATGAGCAATGTAATGAGCATGCTGATAAGTATTGTATTTGGAGTGTAACTCATTAGGAGGTTTCCCCCTCGAAGAGGCAAGTGATCAAGAGTGGATCCCTTAAAAGGATTGAATGTATGGTGTTTCCCTACCTTAATGGTTTCCATATAATAAAGTGGTATTTCTTCTATATCTTGTGTGGTGATTTATTATTCAGATCTTTGGTACTTAACAAGTGGTATCATATCACTTTCTTTGGCCACAAAAAGGGGCATTTATTTTTATTTTTACAAGGTTTCAAAAGACAAAGAAAAAGAGTGTCACGACACTCTAGTAAATTATTGTAGCTTTTTGTGCCGAATTTGATGAAACTGGCTATAGATCTAATTTCCTCTTGAAAAAACAACCAATTTAATAAAAAAAAAAAAAATCGAAGTTTGAGAGGCTAGCCAACATATCGTTGATTTAAAATCAATAGTTTTTTAGGGTTTTTTCGTGGATGGCCATGTGATTTTGTTAGTTTTTGTAGCAATTGGTGCAGAATTCACTCAAACAAATTGCAAATCTGGGCTCCTCTTGCAAAATTAACGAATTTTTAAAAAATGATTGAAGCAAAGCTCTAGAAGTGAATACATAGTTGATTTACAATCAACAAATTTTTAGGGTTTTTAATATTGGCTACGAGACTGCAGAGCTCATAACTTTTGACAAGGTGCTCATATTGCTACCAAATTAGTACCAAGGGATAGAGGATTTTTAGAGCTTTCTTTTGGTATATTATACATGGTGCTTCCAATCGATATGCCATGCAGACAATTTCGATCTCAATTCCTCGTGGCCCTAAATGACATTATCCGAGCTATGGAACCCATCAAGGGCCTAATAGATGATGCTCGAAATATGCAAGCAACCAAAGCTAAGGAGTAGGAGATATATATTATGGGCACTGTATACCCTTACATCAAGCAAGAATATAATCAATAAGAATATGCTTTGTATGATTTCGAGGCCGATTGTGATTATTGGTATATGGATAGTTGTCATTTATGGGATGACAACCACTTTCGTCTTCTATTTGATGACTCTACTCAACCTTATGTAGAGCACATCCTAGAGAGTAGTCAAGAGCCTTCTATGCATACTCTTCTTCAATGTTTTTACTCTCCAGCACTAGTGGGTGATTTTTTGGTCAGCTCTACATATTTGGATCCACATGAACAATGTCGATCTTTGGAGCTTCATTTTCAGTTGGTTATTGAGTTCTGATGTCTTTAGCATGGATTTCACATGAGCAGTTGGACATGGGACCCAAGTTTACAGTGGCATTTGGACTACTTCAACATGGTGGCTAACACTTCTACATGAGACCCTCGTTCTCCAACCTACTTCAGTATTATGGTCCACACCTATCCATGGGACCTTGGTAAATGGTTGTACTTCCTCATAAGAACATTGAGGACAACACCTTCATAAGGGGGGTGGAATGTAGTGTAGCTAGGGGGATAATATGGGGTACCTAGGGAGGTACCCAAGGGGAATAATAGTAGATATGTATTGTTATGTATGATAGCCACTTTTAGTAAATAAGGCCTAGTGTGAACACAATAAATGTAATAGGGATTACTAGAAGAAGAGGAATAATAGTAGATGTGTATTGTTATGTATGAAGGCCACTTTTAGTAAATAATTCCTAGTTTGAACACAATAAATGTAAGAGGGCTTCCTAGAAGGTTCTTCTTCTAGTAATCCCTATTACATTTATTGTGCTCACACTAGGCCTTATTTACTAAAAGTGGCCTTCATACATAAAAATACATATATACTATTATTCCCCTGGGTACCTCCCTAGGTACCCCATATTATTCCCCTAACTACACTACAACATTCATATGAAATAAATGGTATGTCATATTATGTTGGTTATGAGTTAATAACCAAGGTAGGTAAGGAGATATAATCTAGTTATAGAGGTGAATGACATAACATGGTTTGATATGGAAAGGATATATCACTACACATGTGTCCAATGGTCTCCCTACTTGTATTGGTGCCCTTGACTATAAACTTCTTTCCAACACTGAAGAGAACCTGTAGAAGGGAAGGGTTCTTGAGGGATTGCAGAGCAGAGAAGGGAAATTCCTTCTAGTACGTCTAAGGGACTATTATTAGAGAAATAAAGAGAAAGTTGTCCATATGGTTGATCAAGTATTAGGGAGGTGGTTGGATGATGTGTCAAGTCATTGGCTAGACCTTCCAAGGATGATCAAGGAAAGAAAGATTGTGATTACTGGCCAAGAACTTAGGGTTAACAAAAGATAGATAAAGCAAAGACATGGAATTTACCATTGTAGACATTACCCTCCCTCACCTCTTACTTACAAGTGGTGGCATAAGTGGTATGGAAATATGGTATTCTTGAATCAATGTAGGGATGCATTGAGTAGATGTGCATGAGTAAATAGTGAAAGTGTGCAAGTTGTGGATATGCACACATACATGTTGGCATATGTGATTAAATGCATAGTTTGAATGCATGCTTGTGTTATATTTATTTGAAATTAATATGTGAGCAACTGAAATAATGTAGTTTCTACTAACTCATGAATTTGAGATCATTTCGATATTTTTTGTGGATGTTGTAATGAAAGGGTTGCATGCTAGAGTAGTCACATGTGGATGGATTACATGAAATATCTATTGGGGGAACATAGTTATGGGAAATGATGATGGTTGAAAGAAGGAATGCCGGGGAAGAAGGCCACTCTAACAACATTGTGACCCTATGATTGCCACAAGCCATTGGTTAAATACTACTAGTGGATGCCTAGTAGTAAGTTGGTGCTCTCCTTACACGTGAAAACCTTGGAAAAATGGATGGCCTGAGAGGTTGTTTGTTAGTGAAGGGGATTCTTGAGCCTATATGGTGAGCATGACAAGGAAGAGGCAATTTAAAAATGCATGTGGCATTGTGGTTGGAATCAAGAGGGTGTGTCAGAAAGGGCAGTGAGATGAATTCTTGCTCATGGTATCCTTTTGAAGTATAAAAATACCCATGCCAATACATATTTAATTAATATTGCATACTTATTGATTTGGATTGGATCATTATAATATTTGTCATCTATCTCAGTTTTTGCGTGGAAAAATTGGAGGAATCAACTTGCAGGACCATTTCGGTTGCTGGTCCAAATTTGGAAGTTTGGGTCCAAAAAACCATCTAGAATCTTCTGGAGCCATTTTGAGGCATCAAATGGCATTTCTTTTTGGTCCAAACACGAATCTATATTCTACATACCAATACTTTTCCAACTGTCCAGACAGTTCATCAACTAGAATTCTTATGAGAAATTTATGCCTACCGGAAGTTGACCTACCGTATTGATCACCGTGGTGTGAGTGGATGCCATGTTAGCCTCCATTACTTAGACATGTGGGCTTAGCCACGTAGTGGATTTTCTAACAAAATTATAGAAGGTCCAAAACCTTATCACAATTGAATGTTGAGGAAGTCAAAACCCTACCCCTAGATGGCTATCAGGCTATGTTAAATACCAGGACACTAAGAGAAGAAGGGGTTCCATTCTTTTGCATTGTATCTTGTTCCATAGCTGAGAAAAATATCTGAGAGTGGTATTTTGTGATCATAACATAGGAGGATAGATTTTGTAGCAGCCATACATGCCACAGTTCAAAGGAAACTTCATAAAGAGTGCTTCTTTCTTTGTACTTGCATCATTTATATACCAGAGAAAAGAGAGTAAAGCAACCTCACCTTCTAGATATGTTTTATCTTGTATTGGGTTTCCTAGGACATATCTTGTGTTTATTTCTGGATGGTGTGATTGTATTTTACTATTCTCTATTTTCCGCATTTATCTATTTCATGCATAAGCAAAAAACCAACAACTAAATATTCCAAAGATCTAAAGAAAAAATAACCTTAACAATAAAGATTTCAGTATTTTATTAGATCTCTTGTGACGAACTATTGCAGTGGAATATCCACGACAATTTATAGATCATATTGGTATTAAATCTAGGTTTTTATTTTGGGTATTTGTGGGAAGTTGCGGGATTCAAGAATCGGCTTAAAGATAAGTCATAGAAACCCTAGCCATGGTGGACGAGTTTGTTCATAATAACCCTCGAGATCCAACATAAGAGATATTTGAGTTGTTGGAAGCACAAGTTTTCGACATCAATCGCAATATGAACCTCCTCATGGAGGCTCTAGCATAAAATCTTGGATCGTTCAGAGATGATGGAGGCTCTAACTCAGAGTATAGATCGGAGGGGAAATCATAAGATTAGGAAGACTCTGGAAAGGAGTCGCAAAAATAATCTGAGAAAGAGCAGTCGAGTTTGAGTGTCGTGAACCCTTCACAACCTCTATTCAAGATGGAAGAAAAAGTGGACATAAAGCCATACCAATGTGAGATCGATGCATTAAAACCAAATCATTGGTTGCAACAATTATAATTTTATTTTAGCATTCACCATATAGATGAAGGGAAGAAGATTTCATTTGCTAGATTGAAGTGAGAGGGCCATGCTTTAACCTGGTGGGAAAGCCATATGGAAACACTTAGGCTAGAGGGTGATCCACTAATAACTAGGTGGGAGGA